>JARHVA010011026.1:100000-101686 GCA_037957365.1 Torreya grandis
CATTAGACATTCCTTCCATACCACATCCCCATATGATATGAAAATTTATTGATATTTAATAGCTCCATCCTCTAGGCAAGTTATTTAATGGCCTTCCCACCTTCCCATCTAGTTATTAAATTTGTGGCATTAGAAGGAGTGCTCAATAATGGCCTCACAATATAAGTGAATGAGGAAATTTGTCTTGAAAGTTTATCTTGATATAACGATTCTCCTCTTGATGTTTTTATTTTTAATCCTACTTTTTATTATACATATCAATGGATACAACAATTATGCCTCATAGGATACTTTGTTGGTTGCATTCCTTTTAAAAGCATGCCCAAATGATGGGTTCAATATTTCTAGGTGGCCCATGGTATTAAGATTAGAAGCATCTAGAACATGACCAAAGGCTTTTTCTATTAAATTTTTTTAACTCCACCCATGTAAGTGTAATACTAAATAAGAAAACCACCCGATATGTCTGAAACTCCCTCCTAGTGTTATCCCCTTTGAATAGAGACATTATTATCTCAAAGCAAGCTACTCTAAAATTCCTTGTATGTGCTGAGTTCCTAAGTTTACCCCTACCTTGATATCCATTTTTTGACCAAATATATGGATCCATAGGATAGATTGTCATTCACTAATCCTAGATATTCTACTTGGCCCAACACAACGAAGGTTATGTGTGTATGTTGATCTTTCTAATGACCTTAAGGAATTTGTTGAAATACAAGTTACTAATTCTAGGTACTCTTAGAGAATTTTTTATATCAACATAACTAACACATGATTTCATTTCCAAGACATAGACCACAATATTAAGGAGTAACCATTATACCTCCCCTATAATAGAACCCCCACCAAGATAGTGGTTGCATATCCTAAGAATACCTAGGAAGACAAATGGAAATTTATTGGGGGAAAAATAACAATCTCAATAAGGGACCTACTCAGACAAGTAATGGGAATATTAAAAATTCTTATCCTATTTCTATACCCCTGGTACTTAATCTCTCATCTTTATTGAACAAATAAGTGTCTCATAGAATAATCCCCATTAAGTAACCAACAACTATGAAAGTAGCACCATCTCAACCTTTTTTTTAAAGCATAACCATGGACATGAATGTTTTTTTTCAAGTTTTCAAGTTTCATCAAACATCTCTAAAGATGGTCTAGCTTTTGCTTCACACTTCACTCAAACTGACACTAGTAACTAATCATGTAGTCCCTCCCAAAACTCTTCGATTCAATCTTGATGTCCCATTAGTTGGAATATTTTGAAAGAATTAGAGTATGAGATAGAATTTTTCTAGCATCCATAGTTTCTCTTATATAACTTGTAGCGTTTCTTGAAGAATAAATATGAAACCATTGAAGGGCTAAATGTAGAGGATATGTCTCTTGATGCCCTTAATCTATGATTCATTTCTCATGGGATGTTTAACGTCTGATATACTCAATCCATAAGTATGTGGTTCAATATTTTATAAGTAAGTTTATGGATTTGGACATTCTTACCTTCAAAAAGTGAAGGTGATGGGTTTCCTTCTCATAGCTGATATTAGAGTTATATGGCCTAATAATTTAGTGATTTCTAGTGAACATGAGGTATGTTATGGTACTGTTATGTTTATTACACCCAAATGGTAGCCTCATTTTTTGACATCTAGAAAGGACCCATCCCACTATGTCATA
>JARHVA010011027.1:0-15000 GCA_037957365.1 Torreya grandis
GTTGAATGATACACTTTATATTCATAGGTTTGGGGATGTTTTTAACCTTATAACATTTGTTTTTATTTTCATTAACTACATACAATACAAAAATATGTCACAATAAAACATCTTAATAATAGTAAAATGCACTCATAAACATTAAGGTATAGAAAATTCACCTATTACATGGGAGATTAAATTCATAAATTTATATATATTTCAAGTGTTTCTATAAAATATAATCATCAAGAGGGAGAGTTTTTTGGGATAAACCTATGAATGAAAATATATCCATTGATATTCCATGGATGTCGAGATTATCATATTTTTTCATGATTGTGCTCATAAAACCTGGAAATTTTATTGACATATCATTCTACATGGAAAATTATGTTTACAAATATGTTAGACATATTGTGTGTTATATAATAGAAGAATTTGTCTTATAAGGTGAGATCTAAAATTATTTCAATGATTCATATAATATTTTTTATGGAACTTAAAATTTCCCCCATAGTTAATTATCACCATGATTAAATCCAATCCATGTGATGAGTTATACCTCTCATCAACAATAATCCATTTGGTAGATCATTAGAGATAATTTCATCAAAATCACTTAATATCTCTTTTAATTCATATAGAAACTCATCTTCAATTATTTTACCTATACTCACCTCTTGTGTTGGCTTATCAATCAACACATATCATGAATTTTGTTATTTCACCTCTTTTAGGAACACCTTTCCCAAAATCCTCAACACCTTTGGGCTCTTGTCCACCTCTTCACGCTTATCCTTCAAAATATTTAGTGTATGTGTATTTTCACATAATGTGTATGTATTTTTTTAACATCATGATATGACTTGAAACCAAACTAACAAGGCCTGCCAATAGAATATGGCAAACATCCACATGCATCATGTAACATAATAACACATCCTTGTATGTTTTAATTTGAAAACTTACTAGATAAGTGAATCATTTGTTAGAACTTGATGTCCCTTAACCAACCACAAAACCTTATATGAATTTGGAAGTATAATCCTTCCCAAACCCAATTTATCTACTATTTCCTACAAAAAAATATTATTTGTGCTACTATTTCATCAATTTTTGGAAAATAAGCGTATTAATTACTTAGATAAGATAAATTATTGTGTAAAATCAAAATGATACATATATGCAATAAATTACACAAACTCATTTAGAACTTACTACATTTATAAATATTTGAAAAGGTGAAAGTATGAAGGGAATATAACTTATCTATAAAACTGGAATGTAATAATATGTCTAAGGTTGAAAATCATTGTGGAGTTGTGTTAACTAATTGTGGATCCATAACAATGTTTTTTTAGGATATTTGGATAGGGGTGTAGGGTGATTTTTCCTAATGGAGTGTTAGTGTCATATAAATGATATAATTCTGGGTTTGATGTGATATGTTTGACTACACTTATATGTTTCATTGATTATGAGGAATACTTTGGTCCATCACAAAAACTATTGTATATCTTCTCCTTCACTTGTAACCCTAGATAAATAGATCAAGAAGACAAAAATAATCATAGGGTAAAATAAATTATCACTTGAATTTTATTTTGACCTCAACACCCCCTATGTTGAGTTCTACTTGCATACCAATACTTTAAAGAGTGATTAAACTCTATGTATTTATCCCATGTTATGGTGTTGTGTGTGAAAGACTAGTATAAAATGCTAAATGTTGGTGGAAATCCTCGTATGATTAAGTCATTCAATAATTAATTGTGCCCTTATAAGTGTTTTCAAACATTATCACATAGATACTAGATTAGGATGCATTCAAATTTTGGATAAATATGGAACTTTCTCTAAATGTACAATTAGAATTATGGTGATTTTTAATATGGAATCCTCTTGTGTCAAAAAGGTTTGAAAAGTGGATTTATAGTGATCTTTTGGGATATCCTTTGGAAGAGGCTTGTTAAACTACTAGTAAGACATGTTAAATGAATTTAGATTTGATAAATTAGTCATTATTTGATAAGAGGGAAAGAGAAGTGGAACTACACACTAGTATGGTGTATTTTTGTCCAAATGGTGTGTTGTTGTCCTAAGAGAAAAATATGTTGATCTGATACTATGGAATAACCTATGAAAAATCCTAAGTTATTTTTAATTAGAAATATGGACATTATGGTATCATTGGTTTGCTTATAGGAATGGGTCATCTATGTGAATAATGAAATAAATTGGTCACAAGGCTGTGGAATAAGGCATGAGATAAGTGTGTAAAAGGGGTGGCCACAAGTGCATTATTTTATTTTAAATGTTAATTTATGTGTCTAAATTCCAACCCCCATTTTATTCTAGTAATTCAAAAAATTGAAAGTAATAAATTAAAAGGAAAAGTTCATACCTAATCTTACCTATGAAATGCAGTCTTGAATGTAGGACACAATGTTGAATTATGATTCATACAAACCTGCAATGAAACATGTACAAATAAGTCCTTAATTAAGAAAAAAATTATAATTTTAATAAAAAGGAAGGAATACACCTAATTAGGTAATTGAACCATTATGTTTTCTAGTGCAAAAATTGGTGACTATAGATTGTATGACCCTTGGATATTTCCTCTTAGTTGAATATCTTGGATTAGACTATGCATGCCCCAATTCTCATTTAAAGTTGAGTTTGATTAATAACTCAAGTATTCATTGACTCCATCATTACACATGCAAAGTGGTGAGTTATTTTTTTAAATCCTTGTATGAATTCCAATACATTTCTCTAGTGAAAAAGTTGTGAAAAAGGTTAACCAACTATTGTAAATGAAATAAGACTCCTTTTTTGTGTAAAACTATCACAAAATTGGTGAAAATAGGTAATATGATTTAGTTCAAGTGTATATAAAATGTAAAATGACATGTATATTCATTATTTCTATGAAATTAATATAAAAACTAAGAATATGTCACACACATGTCCACAATCTAATATTTGGTGTATATGGATTCTTGGACTGAATAATAACAACTTAAAATTTGAATAAAAACCTATGAGGTAACTTGGAGCACATGTCATGCATGATTCCTCCAAAATGAGAAAATCATAGAAAATCCTAACCATTTTATATAAATTATGATTGGATACATATTTCTAACTATTATGCACTATTTGTGACTCTGAGAATTTTTACAAATGACTTTTATCTACCTATTGGGACATTGATGCACTGTTTTGGACAAGGTTGAGTTACAACCTTGTATAAATGGATTAGGTATGAAAACTTACCAAATGTTTAATACCTAAAATTTTATTTCTATGTACCACACTATAAGTCTTATTCTCTAAAATAAGCCACTATGTATGCCCCCTCCTTCAACATGAGTTCTGAAGCCTGTACAATAACTTAACTCAAAAGAAAATAGTTATGCGAGTGATGTTATGAAAATATGTAAATATGACTAATAATGATAAAATTGAGGATCATGGAATCATCCTATGTAAAATAATCAAAGATTTGTAATGAAATATACATGTAGAAACAACCATATGTAGTTTGACAATGTTAGCAATTAATAGTGCAGATAAATGATCTAAGCATGTAAATCTAAAATAGGGAAAATTGGGGAGGGATGCATGATATTTATCATGTCATTGAAATGTTAGGAATACACATTATATCAATCATGGAATCCAAAACTTGATCAAAATGATAAAATAAGTCTCATGGCCATGACATACATACACAAATATTACACACAAATCACACTAAGCACACAATATAGGTCTAAGGGAACACATAAAATGGGACATATTCAAATGCCACTCACATGCATAGAAACATAAAATAAAATATTTGAGATACACTCAAGGACATATTCAAATTTATACAATATGAATAGAGAATACACACAATACATGATGTAGGAAAGTAAACATGAAAAAACATGCATGGATACATTTAATTTATCAACATGAGTTATTTGTAACACTAGTATATCTAGTAACTTAGGTATTCAATATTATATCAATGTTTTAGTAATTGATAAATATTAATAAATTTTGTGTAATGTAAATAAATGAGATATGAAAAATAAGGGATAGCCAGAGAAGGATAAAACATGTGTATAATATGCCCCCAATAAGATTTTTTGTGCTCTAAAGAAATTGTAAGAGGCTTGTGTCATGGTTAGATGTGAGAAATCATAGCTAGTGCTCACCTAGATAGGGTTGGTGGAAGAGGATAATAATTTAGGTCACTCCTATTTGAATAGGATATTTTGTCTATTTATAGTTTCTAAGTCTAAAACATTGAAATATCCTACAAATGGTTATGTAAATGGTAACTTGTATGCTTTGTATTTAATCATGTACACTTTTGAAGTATATATGATATTAAACTAGATATAAATGAGTACTAAATAACTACGCACAAATTAACTAATGTAAATGATTTAAACATAAGAATGGATAGGTGTTGATTATTTAATTTTATAGAATATTTTACCTTTTTTATATTGTTTTCATGTCTAAACTCAAATAGACAAAATAGAGAGAAGGATACTAACCAATGAGTTTCGTAATGGACTCACAATCAATGGGCCTTATGTCTAGGATATCAATGGCAACCTTTCATGAATGGAAAGTGTTATATTTTTGTGACTAGCCTAAGCTAAATTGATAATATAAATATCAATTTCCCTTTGTACCATAACTAGCACTATTATATTAATGATCTATATCATATTTTATATGTGGTTAGTCATGATGAACTCTACGGATTTTGGGATCCCATCATAAAGTGTATGAATCATGTGTTGGTGCCTTATGTAAAATACTCTTAGTGCCTTATAATATTAATATAGGATATGCAAGAGTAGAGAGAGGCTCTTTAGAATATATTAAAAATATTGGTTAAAGAGGCCTTTCAAGGCCTCTATAGAAAGGTATATACTAGCTTTGTAAATATCTGAGTAGGTTGCACCTTTTTATGTGGCTCAACTAAAATAAAATGTATAGGAACCATATGTATCTATCATAAGAGGTATTCATATGGGATACCTCAAACTATGATGACCTCATTATCATAGATATACTTTAAACACATGTGAAATATAGAAGGAACTACATGCATCTATTGAATCCAAGGGCATACCAATAATATATTAAAAGCCCCTACACTATACACTATTATAAGCCTATGGGTCACATGTGTTGGACCAACCTATAATGGTAATATAATCTCATTGATGGAACTATGAAGGTGAGCATTGAATCCTTTTATTACCACGGTCATGGGAAATGAATCCTAATCTATGTATCCAAGATGATTAAGATGTCTGATTGTATACATATTTACACGTAGATCATTATATATCATGATGCTCTAGATAACTAGTGATCAATATGAGATCAAATTAATAAAGAGTGTAAATTTGAGTCATTGTTTATAATCTCATGATATTTAAATGTGATGAGTGGATTATATGTCACTATAGAATGGTAGGTACCAATGATCCCTTTCAAATGATATAATACTTTTATATGAGAATGGTGAAAAACTGGTGAGGTGTACATTATATGCATAATGGACTCCTAATGTATCAGTTGTTTAATTAATTGTATGCTTAGGAAAATGATCACTAAATATTTTCATATCTTTACTTTCACTTGGTTTTGATTTCAAATTATCTATTGGTGTGCCCACATCAATGATTTTGCATCTATAAAAACCTAAATCTTGTGCATCAAATTGATACATCTATTAGTAGTGTGGCCTGGTGCCCTATGAAAATTATAAAGGGATTTTTTATCAAAACTATTTGGAAGAGGCTTATTCACATTAGCCTATTTCATGGGAGGGAGAGATATGAGATTTCATTTAAATAATTTTTTGGGAACATTATATGAATCTTAAAATATACAAGTAAACTATCTCCTTGGAAGAGTTGATAAGATAATATGTAGAGTGGGTTCTGAAATTGCATGTATTGTTGCTTTTTTATCATTCTTATTATCAGTCAGCCTCACCTTGTATGGTTTTTTAATTAAACTCTTTATAATGTAATCTAAATTTATTGCATACTTAGTATTATTCATTACCAATAATTTGACTTCCTTTATTTTATTGTGTAACACACAACTCTAAATGAGATAAATTTATTAAACATAATGGAATCATGTGGGTTGGAAGAAAAATTTATTTGAATATAGCCTATAATTATATGTCTAACATAAGACTTGTCATTTTTTATAAAATATTAATTTACTTTAAGTCATATTATGTAAAAATATTATTGGATTTCTATATTAGTTGAGTAATCTAAACATATGAAATTTTCTCACTAATATTGATTGAAAAAGGTGATATAAACATATTGGCCAATGGATTGAATGCATTCACTAGTTCATGAGGTAAATTATAAAACCATTTCAAAGCATATTCTTTTAGACTCCTTGGGAATAACTTGGTTAATAACTTATCATTGGATATGTAGCCCAAAAATTTTGTGTGAAGGCTCCTAGATGTTGTTTGGGGTCACCCTTTCCATCATAAAGTGTCAGGTTGGGTGCCACAAAACCTATTGGTAGAGGATATATATATATATATATATATATATATATATATATATATATATATATATATATATATATATATATATATATATATATATATATATATATATATATATATCCAATGGAGTGTGTGATAAAATTTGAGAATATACTACTTGATTATGTTTCTAAGAACCTTTCTCCAAATATAACACCTTAGTTTAGAGATATTTAATCTCATGCACAAGGGATTTTACATCAAGATAAGAAAAATGCATGTTAACCAAAGGTGGTGTTCCCAATGGCTAATTAGGAGTTGGAATATTATTTTTTAATCCCTTTGGTTTCCCCTATAGTAAATGGTGGTAAAAAAATTTATACATGAGATAATAATTATCAAGTGCTGACACCATACTTTCACTTTTTATGTTCAAAAGTGTTTTCAAAATGGTACAATAGTCAAGAATTTATTCATAGATTATTTATCAAAAAATCTTAAAGAATTTCACTTTATTAAAAATTGGTTCTTCATCACTTGTAAGTGGGAGTAAATATTGGTGTTAATTTTAAGGACCAAGTTATATTGATCTTATTTTTCATGCTTTGAAGTAATGTCATTGATCATAACATGTTCACTGTGTGTATTAACATCCAATATTATAATACACAATTTTTTACTATCCATTTTATGAAATTTAGCAAAAGTAATATGAATGTGCTCAATTAGAATACCACTTAATCTAACACTTATTCTATGAGACATATAATATCTTTTTTATAGTGTGTAAAATATTAAATGAAAACATTAAATATTTTTACAATTAAATAATTTATCAGATTTGAAAACCCTAGGGAATAAATTGTAAACAGTAAAAATAATGATAGAAACCCTAGCAACATCGAGGGTTAGGGTTTTTTTAGCATTCATACAATAGGTGGGTTCACCAATATATTTTGTAAAATTTTGGAAAGGAAGTGATTTAATTACTTAGATAAGATAAATTACTATGTAAAATTAGAATGTTACATATATACAATAAATGACACAAACTAATTTGGAACTTACTAAATTTGAAAATATGTTAAATGGGAAAGTATGAAGGGAATAAAACTTAGCTGTAAAATTGGGATGCGGGATTATGTCTGAGGTTGAAAATCACTATGGATCTATGTTTAATAGTTGTTGATCTAAAATAGGGTTTTATAAGAACTTTGAACAAGAGTGTTGTATCTAGATAGGGGTGTGTGTTGCATTTTTTTTCCTTATGTAGGTTAGTGTCCTATAGATGATACAATTATTAATTTTCTATATAAGGTTTACCTTCAGATGTATGTTTTGTTAACTGTGTGGAAGCCTTTGGTTTGTTATGAAACCCACTTTATATATTATCCTTCACTTGTAACCTAGCTCAATAGATAAATATAATAAATCCAATCATGGGGTAAAAGGGTATTAGTAGTTAAAGTTTTACTTGAGCTCAACACCCCATGTGTTGAACATTTCCTACATGCCAATACTCTAAAAAGAGATCAAACTCCATGTTGTTCTCCCAAGTTATGGTGGTGTGTGAGAACCTAATGAAAAATTCTAAATGTTGGTGTAATATTAATGTGATTAAGTTCTTCAGCCATGACTTATGACCTTATAAGTGAATTTATAATTTAGCTCAAGGATATTGGGATTGTATGTATTTATAATTAGGGGAAATAGGGAGTTTGCTCTCAATATACAATTATAATTTTGGTGATTTTCAGTGTGGAAGCCTCTTGCATGAAAAATGGTTTGAAAAGTATATTTATAATGATATTATGGGGATTATTTTGGATGGGGATTACTAAAATTACATGGTGTCCCATTAAATGAATTTAAATTTTATAAATTAGTTATTATGGGAAGACAAGATCAGTGGAACTGGAAAATATTGGGGATTGATATTATTCAAATAGTGTAAAATATATTGTTATTGACACTATTGGGGATTGATATTGACAATATTAGGGATTGATATTGTTATCTTAAGAGCAAAATATATTGATATAGGAGTATCAAATAGAATATGGATAACCTTTATTTATTTTGAGTGAGGAATATGGACATTTTAGGATTATTGGTTTGCTTATAGGAATGGATCATCTTCATGTAAAATGAAGGAAAGTGTTCAAAGTTTTGTGGAATAAGGCATGAGCTAAATTTGTAAAAAGGCTGGTCACAAATACACTATTTTATATTAAATGTTAATTTATGTGTATAAAACTACCACTATCAACAATAAATTTACAACACTTACCTCCCAACTTAAAAGTGGTTTTGAACAAATTCTTTCTCTGTGGGAATGTTATCCTCTTTATTAGGTTTCAATAATAGCTTCTTCATCATGAGATCGTTTCCAATTTATATTTCATTTCTATTATGAATATATGAAACACTATCTTCATCATCTATTATGATATGAACACTTGCATCAGTGCTCTTAATAATTTCATTATGCATATGAGGGCACTTAAATGTTTTGTGGCCAATCTCATCACATCCACAATATGCACCATTAAATACACAACCTCTACCTCATCCATAGGATCCTCTACCTATGAATTTTTCTCTACCTCTCTAGGTATTTTAATCATTGCACTATGAATTAATCAACTCTATTTATTACACTTGTTTAAAATAACCTCTGTCACTTCCCCTTCCTTCTCTATGTCTATGCATAAACTTTACTTTTCCTCACATTGCTCCTTTTTATTTGTGTGATAAAATTTTATCCATCTTTAGTGAAGACTAATAACCTTCAAAAAATCATAGTTTGATCATACCAAAATCATCTTGAATTTATGTGCACACTCCATTTACATACCATGAGATATTATCAACATCATATTTAACATGCCCCACTCTTATGGTAAGTCTATAATACTCCTCACTGTAATATTTCAAACTCTTCTCTATCTATTGTAAGTTTTAAAGATTTTTAAACAAACTCATGTTATAATCCATAGGAATTAATTTAGCCTTCATCTTCACAATGAATCTATTCAATTTTTTTATTATTTCTTTTCTTTTGCACAATATTTCATCTCAAACATGCTTCCACCATAAATATGTGTGACCTTTCAACTTTACATCAGCATACTTAGTGCTTGGGATCTTCCATACTTTCTACTCAAAATATTTCTCTAACCTAGTGATCTATTTAATGAGATATTTAGGATTCAAACTTTCAAGATATAGTATGTGGTACAACTTTGGTTTTCTTTTCATTATAGAAACAACTCATTAGAATATATATTTAGGTTCATCAACTTCTTTTGTATCCTAGTCTTTGTGTGCTTCTACCAGGACTTTGTATCACTCATCATCCAAAACCATAACACCTAAGATTTTCATTATCTCCATAGCCTCCATTTATGGTTTTATATCTCTCATCAGTCCAACTAGATCTATAACTATTGGTGGTATAGACACTCTTACCCTTCTAACACCTAACCTCCTCTATATGTCATTTCCTTTGAAATCTAGTTCTAGATACCAAATGATTATCTTAAATATTTAGATCATTTACTTCACTTACACCTTCTCCCCACCACTCTTGAGTAAATATGTATAAAGCTACTTTCTACCTGCACTCAAAAATATGGAAAGTAAAAAAAAACAAAAATCACTACAAATCCTTATTTGATACCAAATTATGCATCTATGATTAGGAATCTTAATTAAAAAATGAATTTAACCACATAATCCTCATAATAAAGATAAAAATATGAAATAGAATACAACACATGTTTATATTCATTATATTTTTACATCAAGGAAACACAATAGGAACAATGATATCAACGACACCATATTCTCACAATGATATGTGTTATAACATCAAATCCATAGATCTATTGTATTGAACTCATATTATTTTTAATTGTATCCTAACTCTAAGAATAATCAATTATATTTATCCCTTAAGCTCCAATATTATGACCAACCTCAATCCTTATTCCCTTTTCTCTTTTCTCTCTTCTTCATCTTTTTCCTTTAAACAAGCGTAGGGGATTATATATGTGCATGACCAACATACTTTAATCTATTTACACCCTCTAATAACATTTAACACACATGTATGGACCATATATATTAAGTATCTCTCAAAATTACAATTTATGAACACATTATAGAATAACACATCACAACATAATACATCATAATAAATACCAAAAATATCCTTATCAACTTTCCATGACTTAACATAATAAAATAAAATAAAATAATCAATAATGAATATTTTCATAATACATCACAATAATATGTGCCCAAACTAAATACACACAAATAAATTTGTATGAATTCTCAAGACCTCAAAATGAACATATGTTCTTGAAACCATTATAATACTATTCTCATGTCCACTTAACAATATTATGGCATATTTTAGCATGTGCTATAAATGACTCGAATTAATGTGTGCCTTTATGTAATCTCATCAACTATGTTTCTCTTGTGAAAAATAATCAAACTATGCAAGGAACCAAATAAAGAAATATTTAGGAATATCTCTTCACATAATTAGTTTGGACAAAAAACTAATACTAATTCTTGTGTAAAACTTCATAATAGATAAACAACCATTACATCTATGTAAAAAAATAATCACACATAACATTAAAAACCTATGCCTACTTGTAAGAAGCACAAAAATATGTGAATAAACACAAATTCACACAAAGGTGGTTCAAAAAATGCAAAGAATATTCGTACAAAATAGAATACTTACACAAACTTATAATAAACTTTTAAGGATCTTTCACAACATAACACTTGAAAAAAAATCTTAATTTATCATATTTTCTAGTTGATGCAATATTGCACATGAATATGGATGCTCCTATATCAAATAATAAAATTTTGAAAAGATATGGAACCAAAATTTTATGTGTTTTTCCTTTCCATATGTGCATCAAAGAATATAAACATTAAAAATGAACACCCTCTATGTTGACACATCCACCTTGGAGGGAATATTTTATCCAAAATAGGGTGTCTCACCCATAACATGAAAATGTTTGGGTGTAGTTTAATTGAATGAGGTAATTCATGGGTAGGTTTAGGGATGTGTTTTAACCTTACAATGTTTATTTTAATGTGCATTACCTATATACAATATAAAATTATCACAAAACAACATCTTATTAACATTAAAATCCACTCATAAACATTAATCTATAATAAATTCACCTATTATGTGGGAGAATAATACATAAATTTAGATATATTGAAAGTGTTTCTAGAAAATATAGTCATCGAGAGAGAGGATTTAGTATGAGAAATGTTTGGGTGAAAAAATATATATCCCTTCATATTCCATGGATGTTGATCTTATGGTCATTATTCATAATTGTGCTTAGAAAACCTAATAAATTATTGAGATATCATTCTATGTGACCAATTATGTTTGAAAATATGTTAGACATATTGTGTGTCATCCAACAGAATCATGTCTTAGAAGGTGAGATCTAAAATTATTACAATGATTCATGTCAAATTATTTTGTGGCACTTCAAAGTGCTTCCATAGTTAATAACCACCACAATTGATATAAAACATGGAATATCAACTCTACTCAAGACCACTATGTGGTGATACAAATAAGAGCATTACATAATAATAAGCCTTCCTTATTTAACCAAGACTTCATGTGGAATATACATTAGTTATATAATTTAATCTAAAGGAGTTAAATATAATACAATAGTCATTGTTGAACATCCTTTTGATTCCTCAAGAATCACTTAGATGTACCTTTTTAATAAAAATTTGAAGAGTGTAGATGATGAACCAAGTAACCCAAATCATGAAAAAAGTGCTCTAAAAAACTCCAAACATGAACACACATGATATTTTAGTAATAGATAATTTACATCTACTAATAAGGGACACCAAAGGCTAAAAATTCAAGCTTACCCATAAAGTAAGCTATCATAAATATATTTTATGTATTCAAGATATCATTCCCACTACATATTCCATTAGTTCGATTATGGTTTCTATTAAAATGTTGAGAATTTTCTTACATGAATATCAATTATATTAATGTTCCTAAGCTTCTTTGTAAAATATATTCCTATTTTCATGTTTTATATGTGTGTGTGGGTGGTGGGAGAGTTATATAAATTTAATTTCCACCTTTCCACAAATATTATTAATTTAAACTCCTAAATTCAAGTAAGGTCTTATACCTATCAAGATTTAAACTTAGATATTATGTATGGTGATATCATGTCTCAAAAATGAGGCTATAATTTGATAGGAATAAAGTTTAGGTAAACATTAGGAGATAACTTATAGAAAACTAAGTTAAACTTGAGCCATGCCTTTTATTTTACCATGAAAATGACATATGTATGGAGGTTTAAGTCTACAAATTTCCATAATTTTGACTATCAATAATATCCCCATAACTACACATTACTTGAACCCTATATCATGATATTCCTATAGAATTTTCTCAAATCAAGCATTCTTGTTACTAATTTTTGGTTCCATAAATAGTTTTGTCTCATGAATGTCATTAATTTTTTTTGCTTATTCATATAATAATAAATAGAGATGACATAAATTCAATCATTGTCATGAACATGGATTAAATTTATTGATTAACCTTGATTGTCATTTAAAAAAATATGATTGTTAGTTATTCAACATTGCCCCTCAAATGCTTATAAAATTCATAATAGAAGGAATAAATGTTAGAGACAATATATATTTAATTTAATCCTTTAAAATATTATATCATCTACCTAAATTTTTATCTTGCATCCAAAGATAGGCATTTATATTTGCATTTTTGTGGCTACCCATTCATGAAAAGTGTTTATAGCATAGTTATTTATGGAAAGATGGGGAGGTTAATATGAATGGACTAAGAATATTTATAATAAAAGAGCTTATTGGGGACATAACAGGTATGGACTATTCTAGTGTCAAAGTTTTTAAGGATAAGAAGAGAAAGGAAGAGCTCATTAATATCTTCTTCAACAAGGAAAAGAAAAAATATAAAGCAGTGTCCCAAAAAGGGTTTACAAAGACTAAATTACCATGGAAGTGGCATGATGTCTATTTACAAATCAAGTGGTATATTAATTTAGAGGGTAAACACATGGTGTTATTCTCCCACCACTTTTTCTTACTCAATTGCTAGAATCGTTGGAAGCCATAGTGATGAACTTCAAATGAAACCCTTCAGCTAATATCATCCATCAAGGCCTAATTTTTCTTTTTTTCAAGAGAGGGGAATCTTTATGGTCCAAAACCATCTCAGAGGTGATCAATATTCCTAGTGACTGGGAAGATTTATACAAGGATGATGACTTTTTTATCGAGTCTGACATCAAAAAAGATGATAAGGAATAGTTTGAGGAAGTCAGGGATGAGTCCTCCCAAGGGGACTCCAAATTGAGAGGAATCAATAGGGGCATCCCCATTAACATGTCTCTAGTAGGGGCCAAGGAATTCCAAATCCTAAGAAAAAGGAGGTTATTGAGCATTCAATTGATAAGATATTCACTAAAATTACAATGAAAAAACTACTCTATAATGAGATAGTGGAGGAATTTGATAATATTAAAGGGCTGTTGGGTCTCATATTGGCACACACACAAGTTGTAAAATATCCTAATGGTACTAAGGATCTCATCCCATAGGTCAACAATAACACTTAGAGTGAAGAGGTAGAAGATAGTGGGGAACTCAAGCAAGAGAAGGAAGAATCCAAGGTTCCAACTTGAAACACAAGAGGAAGGGTGACAAAAAGGAATAGTATGTGAGCAACCACACTAGAGGGAAATTTAAAATCAAAGGGGAATGCTTAGTGGCCAAGAAACTGGTCATTTATTTTGAATCTAAATAGTTGATTACCTCTTTTCCTTCTTTTTCTTTATTAGGATTTTGGTTGAAGTTTAATGCATTTTTAGTGGTTGGGTGTTTTCCTATCGGGTTTCTTTTTTTCCCCTCTCTATTTTTTTTATTATTCACATCTATATTTTTGTATATTTTATATGGAAATGGGCCCCATTAACCCAATTTTAACCAATCTAATAAAAAAATTATTCCCTTAACATTAAAAATAACATAAATATGATCATCATATAAATGAAATGATATGATTTTGATTTCTTTAATGAGAAAAGAGTGGGAGTTGTTTTAATTTCGTAACTCTTTCCAAAACAAATCACTAGAAGATGGTCCCATAGATAATTTTTTTTATGTCAGTAATGTTTATCAACATGTGGTTAGGAATGAAGTTATACATTTAAATTCAATCATTATAAGTCATCACGTAATTTAAAATTTGAATCATTTAAACATACAAGTAATTAGATTGACAACAAAGTTACAACTAATCCCTTTGCTTTCATATAGGTAAAGCTTCAAATCATTAACATGGTGATGATTATGAGATATAGTGAGTCAACATTCAAAAC
>JARHVA010011027.1:20000-101582 GCA_037957365.1 Torreya grandis
TATTTATTTTTATGTCCAATAGTGCCTCAGATAGGTTTTCACTAAGTGACTTAGGGTTTTTTTTTACTTTTTTATTATTATTTTAGACTAATGAACTCTACATATTCCCCAAAGTAAGTTCATGTATGATAAATGATATCAAAGCCTTTTCTATGGTCTCCTAATGAAATATTGTATTTGACTCATAGGAATTCTACAAGTGATTAATTATTTTGGAACCAAATGAGTGTAATAGGATTTTGTTGTTTGAGGTTCTAATCTATTAGCTCAATATATTTGATTTTAAGGGTAAGGATGGTTGTGTCATCAAAAAAGTTTATGGATGAAGTGTCTTTATATCAGCTATGAACATAACTCATTTTGTCATCAGAGGAGGAATAATCATACATTGATTTAAATTCAATGATGTAATTTTATGGGACACCATTACATGGATTATATCCAATGCCATGCCATTCTCTATTTCCTTTAAAAATTATAGGTTCTTCAATACTTTGTTCATGGATACCAATACCTTTACCTTTATAGTTAATAATATTTCACATGATTTCCTTAGGTATGAAATACTCATTATTTTTAAAACAAGTTTCAAGTTCATCATTGTATAACCATGAGTCATTTGAAATCTAAATCAATTCATCTAAAATAAGCAATCCTTTTACAAAAGTAGTTTTATCATAATGATGGGATATTTCTACTTTATTCTTGATTTGGCAAGTCCTACAATTGTTTTTAGGAGACATGTTTACAATGCCTACATGGTAGATATCCTATATTTCATACTCTCCCATACCTTTGTTAGTAATTTTGAACATGGATTTAGAGGTTATGTATTTAGATGGTTAGTTTTTAGATGTTGATGTGGAAGGTGAACTATTAAAGGTAGATGGTAGGCCATCTAAATGGATGTAATTTTGAAGTTGTTATGATTATAACATTATTGATTTATATTCATCTTTAGTAGTAGGTAAATAATTTATTTTTATATATTTCCCTTCCAATAATTTACACTGTTGGAAGGGTTGGGGATCACTATGAATGGCAACTTCCATACCTGAATGATAAAATTTAATACATTGGTGAAGTTTGGATAGAAAAACATGTATAGAATGAATCCATGGTCGAAAAATGATTATTTTATATGTAATGTTAATATCAATGACATGAAGGTTTTGTGTGGGATAGGCCCCACCATAATTAGAATATGTACCAGCTAAATAATGTTTTGAGTTATCATAAGCCTTTATGGTAATGTTATTATCTTTTATGTTGATGTTGTATAACCTAGATGTTTAATTAATATTAGAATGAATATATTCAAAATAGACCCAGTTTCTATTAGAACCTATATACACTAAATTATTCTCACCTTAATTACTCTAATTAATCTTGCTAATTTATCCCCTTTATCCTAATCCTAATAATTTATATGATATCACCCCTCATCATTTATTCATTCATTAACCTTATATCATCCCCACCAATCAATTAATCCTCATAAATCATGTCTTATCCCATCCTAATCACACTCACCCATTATTTGGGAATTTAAAATCCTCGTGACCTGCCTACCTGCGTACACTAACCTATTCTTAGGCTCTCCTACACCCCTAGTCACCAATCACTCACCTAATCCCTATAATAATCCCTCACTAATCTTAATTAATCTCTAAGGATATTTTATAATTATCTAATTCTAGAACTTACTCTAACTTGGCCCTTCCTCTTTGGAAGACTCCATTCTAATAGTTTCCAAGGAATTTTTAATTCCTTGAAAATTCCTCCACCCTTGATCCTCAAGGCTAAATTCCTCCATCATTGATCCTCAAGGATAAATTCCTACACCATTGATCATCAAGGATCAAATATGAATGAGATAAATTGATATTACTCTCATTGGATTATTTATACAAGCCACTCCTCCATGGCCAAGCTAACTATAAATTACATGAACTTCAATCTCCATGCCAAATCCATGAATCAATATATCATAATGATGAAAATATGAGTCTAAGGTAATCTCAAACCAAGTCACTTTATCTCTTTATTGTTCAATCTTGGTTTAGAGAAATTAACTTTAAGATTAGAATGTTATTTTGAATATTCATTAAATTATTTGGATTTATCCTAATGGCTCTAGATCTTAATTAATTGAGTGATATTTTAGGTATTTTAGATATAATTGAGCAATCAAATTCCATATAGCTCAAAATTTCATCTACATTTTCATAACCATAGTCGGAGATCCCTTCCTAATTTAACCTGTTTACATCCTAGATGTGTTTTTGTAGATTACAAGGTTGATTGGTTGAGGAATAAGGTTTGGATTTTGACAAATTATCATGCCTAGGTGAATTGTGGTTTTATTTTTCAAAACCGCTCATTTTCAGTCATCGTATTGTCCTCAAGAGTTGTGATATTACACCAACTACCAATATTTAACTGCTAACAACTAACATTTTTACAAGTTAACCCTCTATTTCAAAATTACATATTTTTGAATCATTTTATTGCCATTAAAGTCATGATTTTGATGTAAAAGTAGAGATTTGTCATGATTGCTAATCATTTACCTTTTGATAATTTTTTGTATTTTTTGCAATATTACTAATTTGTGAATTATGATTTTGTGTTAAATTCAGTTTTTTTGTTTTTTGATTTGTAGTTTTGTAGGACATATTATTTAATCAAGAAAATCTAGCTTTTCTTAACCTTTGATCATTTTCAAGTCTATATCAATTGATGTTGTCTTGCATTGGGAGAAAATGTTATATTGTGTTTATAGGAAAAGGTGAGAAAGAAAGGACCATTTGAAGAGAACTCAAACCCACATTACTACACATTTGGTCACTTTCAGCAATATCAATAACTTTATACTAATTTAGGCAATATTGTATTTAAATAAGTTGTTGGTCAAATCTATCTAAGCATTAGTCTAAAAAAAACTCATCAAATATTTTTTTACTTTTTGAAACTATTTTTAATATATATATATATAATCAAATCTCCTATTCTATTTTAGGGCTAACTATCAAAATCCTAGTTGTTTTCCCTCATCTTGTAATATCGCCAATTAAAAAATCATGATTTTGCAATAAAAATTGTGGTATTGCTTAAATTATCATGATTTTTTATAAAATTGCATGGTAACCATTAGTGTTTAGTCCATTTTTGTAAAATCATGACTTTTCAGTCATGTTATTACATAAAATTTGTGATATTACATTTTTTGGTCACAGTATTGCATTAGTTTGATTATGTATATATGGTTTTGTACTCTGAAGTTTGAATTTTCTCTTAATTTTTGGCTTCAAAATTTTCATTTTGAGAGCATTTTTAGAGCCATTTTAAATTAATTTTATGTCATTCCATGCATCTTTCAAGGCCCAAATTACATTTGGTGTTGGGGGTACTACCCCTCAACCCCATGCTATGCCACAATAGGGAGTGCACCTAGGGAATTACCCTCTGACACCATAAGGGTTATTACCCTTTAAAAACACAAGGGGTGGTGCCCTTTCACCCCACTAGGGGTTGTTTCCCCTAGACCCTCGCATCGTGGCCCCCTCACCCAAAAAATTTATAAGCCAAATAATGAGTTTTTTAGTGGTTTTTATTAAGTTCTAATTCAACTAACATTGTGTTTCTTACAAGGATGAATATAGTGGCTATTTTGGCTTGCTAACATCTTTCTTAGGTCATATTTTTGTCTAACACCTTGTATTGTAGGTTGCCTTTCAAGAGTGCCAAATCAAACTACTAATCAGTTTCTTTTAGGCCACCTATCAAAGAAATTTTGGCATCTCAAAAAAATCATTTTTCAATATTATTAATAATTTTAATCACTTTTTTTAAATCATGGTGTATATTATTTCATCTTTTATATATCTCACATCTAATTAATCAGTTAATTAATCTCTTTTGGTCTACCTATTTATCACTTGAGCACTATAGTGGTGTATGCTTTCCTCCTTGTGTCCTTATGATGATTATTGAAGGATAAAAATCCACCCACAAACCCTCCCATTTTATTTTATAAGGGCAACATGACATGGAACTAACACCCACACACTTGTCATAGTCTTATGGGGACAATGATCATGGATTTCACCACCACACACTAATCCACACTCTATGTTCTGTCAAAGTATAAATATCAAGGACAACTATCACTAGGTTAAGTGTTTGACCCCTTATAGGTTATCCATGAAGAGTAAGATCTCATTCTCTAAAATAGGCATTAGACATCACCCTACATGGACTTGAGCCCCATTATACCTAGCATATATTGAAGACACCCCTAGAGATCATGTTCAGCCTATCATAGGACCTTATGGCCATAACAAGTGACTTGTCAGATTCAAGACCAAATCCTAAATAGACATCAAGTGTAGATGGGGTTCAGAGGTTTTAATATATTACATAATGGGTCAATGGCCTACATCCTCACCTATGAAGTTATTAGATGGTGTAATCATTAGGTTACACACCCTTCAGTTTACTAATCATAGGTTTGTCATTTTCTTGATTTGGTGAGTGTTGTGCTAGACCCGTGTTGTTTCTAAGCCAAGTCAACCTTTCACCCAAAATTACACACACCTATATAGATCATTTATTCATATCAGCATCTTGTATATCCTTTCCTAATCACATGTTTATCATCCTCATCTTGTACATATTGTCTTCGTACATCCTTTTATTTGTCTCATCTTATCTCCATTCATTTTCTTTCTTTAATCTCATCCTAGTCTAGTTCTATCCACCAAATAATTGGTCATACCCCCATCACCTACATATCCTAATCACATATTATCATCGACATATTGTCCTAAGACCACTTTTATCCATTACCATTCATTTATATTGATCTTGTCTTACCTAGTCACCATGTCCATATATCCATAATCATAGTCCAACCTAACTCATCCCATTGTCTATACTATTTATCCCATCAAGTTTGTAATTATATTTTACTCCTCATCCACATTATTAAACAAATCTTATCATATTAGGGTCCTCATCATTGGCCTACTTGTGTCTAATCAATTTTGAATCATAATCCTATCAATCAACTCATATCACAATCATTTAAATCAATTATCTAGGCCTTTATATAGAATTAATCCTATCAATCCTAGTCAAAATCAATATTTTGGGCTAGTCTAGACCCTCATCCAATCTTAGATATTATCAGAGATCACCTAGTCAAATCCAATACCAATCATCAAACATTAGCTCACATCCTAATTAGTCTACTTAAATATTGTATTATCCCATTCAACATCTCATATCATCAATTCAAACTTTAAATCAGACTAAAGCAAGTCATTGTCCAAATTTGTCCCACACATTCCATATCCATCCTTTAATATATCCATGAGATACCTTGCAACTATCGATTGGAGATAGAAAACCATATCATTTGTACATTCTCCCATCCTTATTCATGACATCCAAAATAAATCTAGTCAATACCCTTATTGAATAGTGCCTCATCACCAATAGAGATAGGCTCATTTCTCACCTCTTTTAGATGAACACTCCATGTCTAATATACTTTGACCTCATCTACCCATCACTACCTCCAATCCAAACCTACTCATATGAGTCCCATTTAAATCTTCCTTCCACTAGTCATAGAAAATCATCTACTCCTTCCTACTCTAGTAAAGGGAATCCTATCCTAGCCACCTCATCTACTAATATTCCACCCACCCCATCACATCAACAACATGTGATCTAGCATCAAATCCTTCCACATTTAAGTCATAAATTGAAGTGATCCCTCATACTTCTCTTCTTATATCATTATAATCCCTCTTCCACCAACTTATTACTGCCAACATGACAGTTTATCTATCCATATGACATCTTAATCCTGTTGAACCTAAGCCCTCTTGGTATAAAGATAACCAATATTATATATATCACCAAACCTACAAGCATAACATTAATTTATTTTATAATTTCCAAAACTACATCCAAGACCTCATCAATCATGGTGACATAAAAATCAATAATGAATCAGATGAGCCTACCTCCTTGGGTGAACAAGAAGAGGAATTCCAAGATTTTGTTCTTGATCATGATCAAGCCCTTTCCTTTCCAAGCTAAAGTTAAGACACCACATATATCTTCCATGTTCCTCCCATATTTGAAAAATATCCCATCAAAGTCAAATCTATCCCCCAAAAACCTAGTCCTCATAATTCCTTCTATGGGCCTATCTTTGTCGAATCCATTTTTTATCCAGTACCTTCCTATTGCCCATCATATCAAAGACTCCATGTTGAGATGTCGCTTGTGGATAATGAATATTATATTAGTAGCATTTCACCTTATGTATCAAAGTTAGCATCAAAATTAATACAAGTGTTATCTATATTAGGATCCCACCATATCAATATCTAAAGAAAACACCTCATTAGAAACATCATACCTAATAAATGTTGTAGTAGATGATGACTATGCCTACCATTTTGAAGATATTTCTAATACAAATGATAATCAGTCACTAGGCTTATATTTTGATCCCAATTAGGATGATGAATTCTATCAAAGTTATTATAATATTTATCCATTGAAGAGCATTAGAGTGGATCTAATACTACTTTGGATGCATATCTTACATCTAGTCTTAATCATCTTTTCTATGATATTGAGGAGATTTTCTCTGATGTCAAAATTGGGTCTCCCAAGAACCCCTATGAATACCATGCTACCATATCACCCCTCATTAACCTCATCATACCATCTCCCCCACCTCCATCCATTACATACCCCTTTCTTCATATTAATGATCATTTAATCACCTCCCTACAAGGGGATGAACATGAACATATATTGTTAGAATCTTCCCTAAGTAATATAACATGTGTCACAAATACAAATTTCCAAAATCATATTCAAAAAGTCAACCATAATGATCAAATCATCTTTGATCCCATAAGTCAAAATCAAGAAAATTCAAATAATTGGCCTCATTAAAAGTGTCTTCCCCTAGTGAATCCCAAAATTTGACACTAAGGGACCATCAAATTCAAAATAATCATCATCTATCAAGTCAAAAATCAAACTCCTCTAGTGAAGCCCAAAATTAAGAACCAGGGGGATATCAAAGTCAAATCCAATCTTCAAATCAAAATAATGTAAAAATCACTATTATCATGTCCTATAATCCATCAAATGATGAGATTAAATATAAATCATAAAATCACAGTGTCTTGGTTCTCCTACAATCTTTTATCACATGACACCAATCAAATACAAAATATCAAACATGTTTAATAGTGTGTGTGATTTCTATTCCCACTCCTACATCACCCATTACACCATCCTATCATGATCATATCCTCCATTCAAGTCCAATACACCCCCATTAACATCAATATCTAATCCAATCCATATCTCCCATCACCTTCTCTAGCAATATTATCTCTCATAGGGGTGATGAAGATACTTGGCCTAGATATCCAAATAATGTTAAATCAAGAATAAATAAAGGTCACAAGGACATTAATAAATCTAGTGGAAACATTATCCTCACATCACGCATCTCTAGAATAGTTTTGGTTGAAGATCCAACAAATGTATGCATCTTGTATATCATACCCATATCCAATAAATTTGGATGCCATCTAAAAATTCATAAAAATAAATAAATAAGTGAAATAAAATAAAAAATCATTCATCCAATGGTGAAAACCATTATTTTGGCACCTTGGTCAAGTACCATGATGAAAACTAGTTTCCAGCATTATGGTGAAATATTATATTGTCTACATTTTACCTCAACACTTGGTAGCAAAATCCATCCATTTCATATCCCTTATCAATCCCCTCCATGTCATCCATGTCTATATTATCCCTCTATCTACTATACCTACACATCATATACCATCATATTGTGCATATTATATCTCATTCCTTCCCATCTTGACCTTTGTAACGAAGTGGAAGATGTTCTGAGAAATATCCAAAAATTATCTTGGCATATCCTCTAATGAACACTTAGGTAACTAAACATTTGGTTCTTTCATGATGTGGTTATTGGTGATCTTTACTCCATTATCCCTTGGCCCTCATCTTCTTTTTAGTCATCTCACCCTCATCATTTTGTCATTCTATCCATTATTCCATTTGTCCTTATCATGGTTTCTATGCTTGATATTCCCTTTTCTAATAATCCCCTTTGTATAGTGTATATACATATCCCAAAAAAACCTAAAAATTAAAATATTTGAAAAATCCAAAAATATTATATATTATCTTGTATTATGAATTTTTCCCCTAGTCACATCCATATCAATGCCTTTCATATTTCATAATCATGTCATCCATTCTCCTATTCTAAACTTGAGGCAAATTTTGTCTATATCAAGCTAGCATTGACCTAGTCTCACTTTTTCTTTATCAGTCTTATGTCTCTCATCTAAATCTCCAAAATCCTTAGCCTAATCCTAATCTAAGTCCACATATCTACATCCTTATCCAAGACCCTCACCTAGTTCAAAATCCATATCCACATCCATATCCTTACCTAATTCCTAATCCTCATCATGGTCATCTTATCCAAATCTAAGTCTATCCCAAATCCAATTCTATCCTAAGTCCACAATCACATCATGATCATCCTAGTATAACCCTTCACCTAGTCACTCATCCCATCATCAAATAAGACATTGTGATATTACATGTAGATACTTGAGTGTATTACTTCTCTATTCTATTTGGCTTGTTTACATGTCTTTTATCATGTAAATATTTGATTGTCTTTATCTTTTGAGTCTATATTGTATTGTGACTCTTTTTCTTATGTGGCACTGAATGAGGATGATTTGAGGTCACCAATGATAAAATAATGATTATAAGTGCCCTTGATGATGTAGAGTTTGCTATTTTCCCATGCACTTTGTCACAACTTCACCTTGATTATACTTATACCATGGGACATACTACCAAGTGTTATATTAAATAGATTGCTTAGACTATGATGAGATTTATTATAGAAATTATGGATTGATCATATAAACCCTTGTCATTTATCTTATCCTTTAGCACTTTCCTACTAATCTAATCATATCAATCCCATCATCACATCAAATCATCCTTTTCATCATCAATCTAACATATCATCTCCCATCATTTATCCTAGTCTAAAA
Organism: Torreya grandis; assembly: GCA_037957365.1. Taxonomy (NCBI): domain Eukaryota; kingdom Viridiplantae; phylum Streptophyta; class Pinopsida; order Cupressales; family Taxaceae; genus Torreya; species Torreya grandis. The sequence goes on from JARHVA010011027.1 coordinate 29,162, forward strand.
TTTGCATCACATCCTCTATTTAACTAGTAACATGTATAACAGCAATTATCATCATAATCCTCTTGTATCTCTAATCATTTATCATTTATTCTAAACTACATTATCCTGAGGTCTTATCAGACTATGTAGGTAATGTTTATTCACATGGTGTGCTTGAGGTCATCTCAGCCACTCTCTCCTCTTTACCCACCATTTTTCCTCACATATATCTTATCTTTCATCCTCACATATTTCATTATTCAAATCCTTAAGCTATAATATCAACCATTAGTCAATCAATTTATTGATAAATGACCATAAACACAAACATCTCCTTCATATTTTCATTAATCACTCACACCTATCAATTGGGCCCTATAAGTCACAACATTCATATTTTCTTCATCCATCATCCATTATCATGTTTAGTAAATTCATAACTTAAATTTTATGGTTCCTCCCATGATTGGGGTATAACTAGGTCCATGAATATATCATTGTAGCTCATTGATTTGCTTCATTGTAGTCCAATTCCTCCCCTTTGTCATCTAGTCACTTAATCATATTATTTATTATTTTTAATATTCATCAACAATATCACTAAATTTTTACCTTTGAAATAAAATCATAATTAATCTTATCAAATCATTGTCTATCTTGGCCTACATCTCTCCCTTGCATGTGTCCTTTCTTTGGATATGTCAAAAACTTGCAACCTTTTAATCTTATCATCATCATGTTATGATTGATTCCCCCTTAGGATGTGTTGATAACCATAACACATTCATTTCACATCCCTATGCATAATTAATTTCTAGGGGCATCATCACTTGGTATCTCACTACTAAATTTGAATTCATCTTCAAGATCATATATATCACATCTCACATCCCATCCCCTTATCTCTTTGTCACATCATACCCATCATTTCTTATTTTGAGTGGCCATCCATCTCATTCTTCTATGAATGTTCCCTTGAGGAGGCATCATATCCCATAAAATAATTTACTAACATTCATCCATTAAATGGTTTTTTCTTTGAAATACCATTACTCACTCCACTTTTATCTACTCCTAATGCCCTTTCAAAAAGGGGGAAAATGTATACACTCAATTATGCTTGCTTTAATTATTCTAATTAAACCTACTAATTTATACAATTTATCCTAATCTTATTCATTTATCTAATATCCCCCCTCATAATTTATTCAATCACTAATCTTATATCATCCTAACCAATCAATTAATCCTCCTAAATCATGTTTTACCCCATCTTAATCCCACTTCCCCATTATTTAGGAATTTAAAATTCCTATGACCTACCTACCCACCTACACTATCCTATTCCTAAGATATCCTATACCCTTAGTCCCTAATAACCCACCTAATACCTACCCTAATCCCTCAATAATCCTAATTAATCCCTAAGGAGATTCTATAATTCTCCAATTCTAAAACCTCCTCTAACTTGGCCCTTCCTCTCTAGAAGCCTCCATTCTAGAGGATTCTAAGGAATTTTTAATTCCTTGGAAATTCCTCCACCATTGATCCTCAAGGCTCAATTTTTATTTAGATTCATTTATATTCCTCCCCTTGGATTATTTGCATAAGCCACTCCTTCATGTCCATGCTAACTAAAAATTTCATGATCTTCAATGACCATGCCAAATCCATGAATCAAGCTAATATAATGTTGTAAATATGAGTCTAAGGTAATCTCAATCCAATTAATTTTGTATCTTGATTGTTTAATCTTGGTTTAGATAAATTAGCTTTAGGATTAGAATGTTATTTTGAATATTCATTCATCTATTTGCATTATACCCTAATGGATCTAGATATTAACTAGTGGAGTGACATTTTGGGTTTTTTTATATAATTGGACAATCAAATTCCATATAGCTCAAATTTTCATCTATAGTAACATCTTTATTATATGTTTTTAGATGATGTCTCATATTCATAAATGTAAATTATGATATGGAACCATAGGGGATGTCATTTTGATCAAACATGACATAGTATTTTAAGGGAAAGTGTCCTACAAATTGTTTGAAGTTAGATGGATCAATGCCTTTTAATAACCTTGAATCTTGTAAGGCTCTCTAAAAGATAAATTTGTAAGTATTTGATGCTTTAAATAAGTTGATAATGGATATTCTAGTCGGTGTCTTCTCAAGATACTCTATGATATTATATTTACCTTCATAAGTAAGTAGAAGAGGCCTTGGGATAGTGATTTTTATATGCCTATTGGTGATTGTGTAATCCTAAGATTTTATTTTGATGATAGTGATGTGACTATCCATGTTTTGGACATGGATAATGGCAATGTTAAATGGATGGGTATAATTTTTTGATTTGATGTTGTTTATTTTGTTTTGACCTTGATTCATTTATGAATGAGGTTGTTTATGTTTTAGAAAAGCATCTTGGTACGTACCTAGGTTATGGATTTTAGATTTGGATGCATTAATTTCTATCTCTATGTCATTATTATCAATTAGATCTTGGAAATATTTTTAAAACTTCATGCATCTATTGGTAGAGTGACCCTTTATCTTATGGAATTCAAAATATTCATGTTCTTTATACTAGGTTAGTTTGGGCATGTTTTCATCAATGGTTTGGTTTGTGGGAACATTATCATGTTATGTACAACTAATGTTTTTAAAGACCACTTCAAGGGGTTCACCCAAAGGAGTGTAAGTATTTTTTCTTGTTTTTTGGTTGGTTTGACCTCAATGTATGGTAATATTTAGGGTATTTTGAACACTTTGGACATTTTTGGCATCAGTTACCTCATCACCTATGACATTTTTATTCTCACTAAAGAATTTGAATTTTTCATCTTAGGTTTGACTTTGGTTGTCCTTATGGAAAAAATTTATAATTCCTTTGATTATAAGTGCTCATTCAATTTGGACTCCTTTTTCAATGATTTCATCAAAGGAGTTTGTATAATAGACTTTGAGATGGAAAGCCATCTTAGGATTAAGAATCACTATGAAAATGGTAATGATTTACTTCTTGAAGATTTTCCAATGGAACTTAATGGCTAATCCATGCCATTTTTAATAGAAAAAGGAGAAGTTTTACCCATTCCTTTGCTTGGCATTACAAAAGTATAGGATGGTTAACTCATGTTTTACGTAATAGGAAAGGGTTTGATAAATCTCATGGAGAGGTATGTAAAGGTGGTAATAGATACATTTGGTATACATAGGAGCCACTATAGAAATTTAGTCCCTAAAATTTATGGGAAAAGCCTAATTAGATAATTATCGCTATAAGCAACCTCTTGGCACAACATAAAAAATCATTGATATGTTCTTTTGGGACACCTTTCGATTTTTAATTGAAAAATTTTTTGGGTTTGAAGTGGTAGGTAATTTCATCATGTTTGTATCAAAAGGATATATCATATTTATTCAAATCTATACCTTTTGATTTAGGTGTTACTCCCAATCCTTGTATAATGTCCTTCATAGATTATCATTCTTGGATAAACAATGTGTCCTTCAATTAAGAGGATGGTGATATATTTTTATTAGATTTAGGAAACCCTAAGGTCTCATTATTTGACCTATCATTTAATTTTGGATTCTAAGGATTTAGGATGTAAGGATTGAGATAGGATTAAAGACTGTCCATCTCTTGGGTCAATCCTTGGATGCATTCAGACACAACTAGGTGTTGGTCCTATTGGTTTTGGTTATCTAAAACTATTTTTACCTTAATTATATGGACATGTAGACATGATGAGGTTTCTCATTAGTGAAATCTAGGTTGGATTTGTTTATACCAAGGGAATTGATAGATGGTGCTTGGCTATGACATGGAAATGATTTGTTCCTCCTACTAATGATATGAGACGAGTTCTCAAGATTAGTGTCTAAAGGAAAATTAACCCTTAATTCTAAAAATTATAACACTACATCATATTTATGATGAAAAATATAGTTTCTAATTTTGGTATGGGTTTCTCCTGACTTAGACATATCATAATTATCAAGGTTATATGCCTTATAATCAACAAGGCTATCATTATCATTTATATCTGCATGATCATGTTGATTCTAAAAGTGGAAAGGATCTCTACGAAAAGGATCTTCTTGTATACAAAAATAGATTCAATTGATCTATTAATCAATCTTAACTTTAACAAGATAAATCCTACTTACACTTTTGATTGTTGATGCATTAGATATTCAGGGTCATGACCAAGATGGATCTGATAGACCTAACCAAGGGATATCTTTCAAAAATAACATCACTAGGGAGGGTTTCAAAGTCTCTAGTCAAGAAAAATAATGTTATAACCCTAGATAGGTCTTATGTTTTCATATTCACTAAGTATAATGATGAGTAAAGTACAATCTAATCTAGTGCTCACCAAATTTTGAGGTAGAAAGTGGGGGTAATAAACATAAAAAGTAAATAAGAATAAAAGACCTATACTCACATCAATGTATAGGAAATCATAATGTATGGGAGATAAGTACAAATGTAAATCTATCTATTCTTAAAAAGGAAGAACAAAGTTAGGAATACTTACCTTTGAAGACAAACCCATCGAGCCTTAATCTCTTCCTTGGTCAAGGTGCTTCATAAGAGGTTGTTGTGGTATGTAAGGATAACAAAGTTAAGTCAGCTCTAGGCTATACAACTTATCTATGCATTCAAAATAATTCTCCACAAGAAAAGATACATATCTCCAAAGAAAGTATTAAAACCCTAAGATATGCTTCTCAAGTAGAATGGTGGATAAGTAGATGCAAAATATAATGTTCAACTCCTCTTAGAAATTGTGAAATGAATCCATATATAATTGAATATAACCCTAAACCTTTCCTAAAGTTTATCCAAAATGGTTGACCCAATAGAATCTATATTTTTTATTGATAAAAATAAATTAGGCATTGGTTTAGGTTGGCCAAGGGTGGATCTAGAACTTAAATGTGTTTTATCAATTTAGGTACAAGGTTGATGGTGTTGAAAATGTAACATAAACCATTAAAAAGGGTTTTGGTCTTAGGAAGGGGATAATGAATGTGGTAAATTATTAGAGGAGTGTGAAAGAGAGGAGATAAGTCTTAGGGAAGTGTCTAGGATAAGGTGGTGTATATAAAAAGTGGTGGTATAGAGGAAAACAATCCTGTGAATCACCAATGCTCTTCCCACCCCTTTCTTAGTGCACACTTTAAGGCATGCACATAGAGGGATTGAGACTTGATGGGTTATTGTAAGAGATAAAGAATCAATAATTGATAATTTTTTGAAAATATAATGTTTATGCATATGACCACTCAAAGCTCATTATGTGGCATGTAGGTTTAATAAGGGATGGTGCTTCAGGAAAAGAACATAGCAACACATAATACAAAATCTAAATAAATATTAGTAAGAAACAAAGAATATAAATGAAAGGATAGAATTGAAAAATGCATACCTTTACTTACCTTAGTGTTTTAGATAAATAATGACATGCAATAAATGTGAAGGTGTCTAATGTAGGGAACATTAGGTGAACCTATAGAAATTAGTGAAAAAGAAGAGATTTTTGAAATTTTTACAAAATATACATGTAATATGTAAAAATATTCTCTATGACATCAAGATTTTAGAACATCTTATGATTCAAAAAAATACTAGTAGAAACAAAGATATAATTAAAATATAGAATCAAGTGGTAAATATTTGACAAGTAAATAAATTTTAATAGTAAATATAAATAGGGTGAAAAATAAGCCATTTGTTTTTTTTACTATTCTGAGAAAACAAAGTTTTGAAAGACCCCATTTGAGACTAGAGAGGCATCATGGTGATGAGATGAAATCTAAGATAGGGAAGATGCCTAGTGACCACATTGAGTGTAGCACAAGTAAACAACTATGAATTTCAAATTTGTTGACTAATTTTATTTAAAATTGAGATGGATATGGAAAATTGACTAGTGGATAAAATATAACACTAAAATTGACCCTAAGATACTTTTAAGTAGATTAGAGATAAAATGGGGTACTAGATAGGAAGACGTTCGACCAATAAATACCTAATGCATTCATGGTAAATGGTCAAAAAATCACCACTGTGAAAGAATAAAGTCAATCTAGTCAACTTAGTTTATAAGGCAAGAAGAAAATACGGGGTTAATTACATAGCAGTGGGCCGATGTAGTATTATTAAAGGGGGTCAACTATGTAGTAGTAGGACAACATCATCAAAAAGATATAGATGGTTGATTGTGTGTTAGAAGACTGATCAGTTGGTAGAAGAGGGTTGATATAGTTTGTAAAATAGGATCAGCACTATACCACAGGGTCGATATAGTATGTTAGAGGAAGAAAAGGTCAATTTAGTATTAAATAGGTTTATTTGGTTGGAAATTTCAAGGGTTAATTTAATATAATAGGATGGGTATAGGGCTGATTTATTATCAAATGGGTTGATTGTGTAAGAAAATTAGAAAACATAGGAAATTAAATCAAATGAGTTTATGAAGCAGATATTTGTTAAATTTTTAGAATGTATTTTAAATATTTATCACATGGATATCTGATAGATTTTTTTGGTTTGATATTTTATAGAGACACTAGATATATTAGCTTGTTATAGATGTATCATTGCTACCATATTTGTTGGATCATTTGTTAGATAGGTAAAGAGTTCAACTAGTTTCTATAGGTTTTGAAGGCATTATGTAGATGAGATGGATCCCACTGAGTGTTGATTTCATTGTCATATTCCTATAAGCATGGATATGGTTGACCAACACTTTTTTATGGGATGATCATGGGGACACCATTGATTTGGGTATCACTTTGGAGGATGTCCATGTATTGTTTTGACTCCCTATAGGCAAGATGTTGGTGATTATTGATACATCAAAGGATTTGGATGAGAGATGAGCATTAGCCTAGTGGGATACATGATTAAATAGTATTTATCCTAGATTTAGGGTGAGCTTATTTTACATTTACATTTCATCCATTCTAGACATCTAAAAGGTAGTGATAGAAATTGTGATAACATGAATGTTGTATCACAAGTCAGACAATAAGGTACCATTATATATGATAGCTTTATATCAGTCGATATTAGATCAAGGATCACTATATGATTTTTAGGATATAATTTTGGTCCATCTCATGCATGATATGTATGGTATGTTGTCAAGAGGGTAGAAGACTATGGAGCTTGTGTTTTTATTGAGTGCATGGATATATGAGAGGTTCCCCATGTATTGACCAGATGGGTTACCCCATGTGGTCAATGATAGGTTGCTTTAGATCTTGAGGTAAATATAAAATAATGTATCATAATTCATTCCCCATGTTTCATATTTAGAGATGATTACACAAGGTTAAAATGTGTGTAATACATACATACACATAAGACTATATGGCCTAGTTAGTCAACCATTATGATAGGGTTAACACAGGTATAGATCACATGCCACTACGCATCTTGGGTGGAGCCTCATCAAGTGGCACACTTACCTATAAATTTTGGGATTCCACATATATTGACCCCTATAGTAGTGCCTATTTATTTAGCATGACATTCTAGAGAGTCATAAAAGGAGTGGAGGTAGAGGGGTACCTATAGAGATACCAATAATTAGGCCTCAACATGCTAGACCATATAATGGTTGAGCGTGAAAATATGTAACAATGGATCTAATAGGGGGATATGCTATGTAAATGGATGAAGGTACACAATAGGCACCACATCATAGGTAAAATTGATCACCACATCCACATCAAAGATAGATGCACCATTGGCATGAGGAGATGCAAATGAGATTTGTAGCACATTGGGACCTAATAGCCACTCAAGTACATAGTTAGTCCATAGAGGCACCCCTAAAGAGAGAATCATGACATGATTAAGTGGTGAATATTATGTTTGTACTAATGTAGAGGTTGCCTATAGAAGAGTGCTTGATGAGTGAGTGGATGGAGAGACTAAGATCGTTGACACCAACACTAATGAGAAATGTGTTAATTTTGATTTAAGTTTTGATATAGGATACTAGTTTCATTATGGTTATGGTAGATAGATGATTATGAGATATATATGTTATTTGATGCCAATTTTGTTTCAATTTTTTAGATCTTATGATAGAGGATATCAAATGGGGATTCTTGATTCTAGATGCACACCATGAAATTTAGGATGAGGTGTTAGCTCCATATGATCCCACCACATTGGATGTTCATATGGTTCTATCTACCCTAACCTAGGTGGCATGGTTTAGACCACTAGGAGAGGCTACAAGGATGGGATATATCCATCAGTAGGGGTTGGAGAGGGAGAGGCATAGGCTTGATAGGGCTTAACAAAGGAGAGAGTGGTACACATGGAGACCACTATCCATCTCGAATAGGTACAATTGAAGGTGGCAAATCTACAAGGATAGGTAGTTGGATTGAGGTCCCAAACTACCTCATTACAACATACTATTCAGAGGGGATAGTCTCAAGCATCTATAGGTAGCATAGCTAAGCCACAAAATAAGCATGATGAATCCTAGTCTTAGAGTTGGAGCTATTGTATTTTTTATTTTATATAAAACATATGATATATATATATATATATATATATATACATATATATATATATACATACATATATATATACATATATATATACATATATATATATATATATATGTATATATATATATATGTATATATATATGTATATATATATGTATATATATATGTATATATATATATATGTATATATATATATATATATGTATGTATGTATGTATGTATGTATATATATATATATATATATATATATATATATATATATATATATATATATTGATGTTGATAGTTGTATTGATCTCATGAGTTGTACTTAGATGTGGATGTTGATGTATGGATATATTTTGTTCTAACATATGTATTTAGATTTTATTGTATATGCTATGGGAAATATGTGATGTATCATCTCTTTATACCATTATATGATACACATGCAAGGTTAAAAAGAGAAAGGCAAAAATTATTTGTAAAAGTACAAATAATAAAAAATAAGTGTGCTACACACTATATCACAATGGGAAATATGTAATAATAAAATATTACTAAATATAATAAACCAAAGATGGTAAAAAAGAAGGTAATAAATATTTGTAAACCATGTAAAATATTTTCACCAAGTTAAAATAGAATAGAATCACACTATATCACATTTGGAAGTCTAAAAATTTGTAATAAAATTTAAATCACATGAAAAACCAATGCTATAAAAACAAAATAATTAAGTCAATCAATCATAATAAATCACATTAGGAAGTATAAAAATAAAGACTAAGCTGAAAAATGAAATTAAATTGATCACACTAATTCAAGCTAGAAAGTATGAAAATTCAAAAAAATGGTTGTAAGCATACATGCAATTAGAAAATCATAAGATAAAAAATGAAATATTAATGAAGTAATCATAAAACATACTATATAAATATGGGAAACATGTAAATGATGTGTAACTCATAATCAAACACTACTTATCTCAAATTTGACACGTGTAATTTCATTGTGACTTGGGTGTTGGAATATTTTGTGAAGAGGGTATGGTTATATCCATGGCCTTATAATGAAACTCACTAAGGTGACAATAATGAGGTGTAAAAAACTATGAAAATGATCTTAATATGATATTTTTAATGTGGTAATTTGTGGGAAATACCTGGTCCTATACATGGTCTAACACTACAACTCACAAAGGTAAATCTTAGGGGAAATGATCGGTTAACAAAAAATATTTATCAAGGGGAAATAATATAAATTTTTTAATGGAAGAGAGAATGTAAAAATCATGACATAGGAATATATTATAAGACCTTAGGAAACATGAGGCACACTAAATACACAAGAAAGTCACTAAGAGTCTAGTGACAATCAAAATACAAACAATACATGTTCACAATAAACACAAAGTTGTATAGGAAAATAAGTGAGATACTAAGATCAAATCATGTTGGTTATATAAAAAATAAAATTAAAATGAATTTACCTTCCCACAACATGTTCCCCATTCCTTAGGACCTATTATAGAGTCATCATTTTACTATGAAGATTACTTACTTGTGTAAGAATATAGGTAGCACTAAAATATTTTTTTATTCTCCTTTCCCAATCTACTAGCCTACCACATGCATATGGACCTTGCCTCTATCATGCAGCCAATTTGGGATTTTGATATTAAATTAGATAAATAAAATGTGTTATGAATCATATATTTTAGTGTGATTTGACTTTTAAAATTTGTATGTTGCCTTATATCATTGCATTTTGTTTAAATTATTTAGATTTTAAGTTTTATGAATTTCATTATTCCTCCTTCATATGGGTTTGGAATAACCAACATGAGGGATAGAAGTGATACACATGAATTAGATTTAGGCTTTGGTTAAAGTAAGCTAATTATCTAATGATATGACTGACTAAACACTTAGTCTTACCTATAAACCAATATATTATCGCAATTTTCAACCATGTGTATGATTAGTATGAGAAAGGAGATAAGGGAATAAAAGGATATCAAAAGTAGATCAGTAAGATAGGATTAAAATGAGATGACTTGTTTTCTAACTAATCACATGGTAAAGAAGGATTACTAAGGGAAATAAGGTTTATATAAACAAGTCACAACAATAATTATTTGAGTTGTTGAGATAAGGTAGCAAACAATAATTATGAAAGACAAAGACATACATGAAAATAATTTAACTAATAAATATAAGTGTGAATTCATCGAAGGAAGTAAAATAAACTATAATAAAATATGAAATAAAAATGAAACCCATATACAACACAAAATGCATAATACAAAGATCCATGTGAAATAGATAAGTGAAACCAAATGTGATGCATATTCAAATGATATAATATATATAAAAGAGGATCACAAGTCTAATTAAAAATCATAATGAAGAGTAAATTAAAATAAAACCATGTTATGTTCACAAATACTGATAAATTTATCCATAAATATTATCTATGACATCGAAAATATCTTGATAAATTTGGATGCTAATGGCAGATAGATTCTAATCTATACTCATATAAAGCCATGAAAATATCTCTCACTAAATATCCTTAACATAAAATGTAGGTGTAGGTAGTCATAGTTGAAGGATAATTCTCATGAGGGATCTCATGCATAGAATACCCAAGGAGGGGAATAGATGTTGGAATAGGAATGGTATCTAGAATGGTATGGCAGATAGATTCTCATTTATACTCATAGAGATCCATGAAAATATCTATCACTAAATATCCTCAACATAAAATGTAGGTGTAGGTAGGCATAGTTGAAGGATAATGCTCATGAGGGCTCTCATGCATAGAATACCCAAGGAGGGGAATAGATGTTGGAATAGGAATATATGTTGGAATAGGTGGCACCATTGGTGGAGATGGAACCATGAGGGAGAAGATGCAAGGGAAGAAAGAACCATAGGTGAAGAATGAGGATCCTTATGATGAGGGAAACTTATGGGAGGAAGAATAGTGGGTGTAAGAATGGTCACAAAGTGATTATGAAGGTATTGTTGAAGAATATGATAATGATTGGTATGATGGGTACTACACTAGTGATAAAGACAATATATCTCTCCATATTTTGGGATATATTAAAGTAACAACTTGGGTGTAGGTATAGATTTGTCTTTAGGCTAGAGAAGGGTTAGATGCAACATATCAATATATTTCTAAAGATTTTGACAATGGGTGTAAAAATGATTATTTATCACATGAAAATAACTTATATGCATGTTGGTAGACTTTCGGGTCTGCTAATGGAAGAGATAAAATCAAAATTTGGGAAAGGCTGATATAGCTAGTAGTCTCTATTCTAATAACTAGTAAATTTGTGAATATCATAGTAAGGTTGATCATCTCATTAGATAGGGAAAGCATCAAGTTACGATAAATGAATAAGGCCATCATCAAGGGAAGGAGAGATTGGTGGAGGGATTGGCTTGGGATCATCTAAAGGAGAATTAGTATTAAATGTAAGATTAGGCTCAACTAAAAGTATAATGGAATTAGGAAGAGATCTAGGCTTAGTTGAAGATCAAGTAAGATTCACAAAAGGCTTAAGATGAGTAGTTATCATCTCTAGGGGAAGCAAACTATAAAGATCCTAGTATCTAGCAAAATGATAAGGATTGGTCATAGTATGATCTATGATCTTGCTCCTAAGAGGCTCTATCAAAATTGGAGGTATACCATGTGATCACTCCATCTCTACCCTAAAAAAAATAGGAATAATAATATAATTAAGTACTATGAATGAAGGAACATAATAAGATGACTGAAATAAATAAGTATGATATCTAAGATTTTCAATGTCTCTATCCTGGACAAGTCCTTCTAGAAATGGATCATCTAAATTAAAACCATTGTCAAAAATTAGGTGTATGAAGGTTTATTGTACAAGATAGATATGATATTTTCATCAAAAGTGGCATGATGAATATAATGTCAAGTGTTGGTTAAGACCATGAGTATGTCATTGATAGGGGGATAATAGGAATGTAGCTTCAAAGATTATGGAAGTTAGGTTAGGAGATGAGGGGATAGATTCAAGTTTTGATCTAGATGTTCATTTCATTCAGCTCATTATCATTAGAATCTAAGAGGTTAGGTGGTATATTCCTAATGAGTTCAAGGTGACCATGATAAACTCGAGTAGATTTGAAAGGATAATTGAAACATTAAGATTATTGAAATGGGATATTAGGTAAGGGTACAAGGGTTGGAATTTTAAAAATGCCATGTTCTTAGAATTATTTAAAACTATAAGGGTTTGTGTCTCCTTGAATCTTATCGATAACACCATTATGAGAAAACCTGACACATTGGTAGGTAGATGAGGTGGTAAACCTCACGTGATGAGTCTAAGGTCTACCAAACAAGAAGTTATAAGAAAGGGGAAAGTAAAATATCACAACTTTCACTTGAACAATGGCAAGAGGTATGGTAATAGGAAGACACACATAACCTAAAAGAAGCACTTGCCTTATATCATAACCTTGATATGTATTATGTGTGGACTTAAGATTACACTTGAAATATCTAAGAGTTTTAATTAAGTCAAGGGAATCCACATAAGTTCCTAAACCCTCATCAATCAAAATACACTTGACTTGGATATTTCCTATTTCGAGGCTAATAAATAGTGGAGGATCATCCATGTGAAGTAGAATATTATCTGGAATCATGGAAGGGATAGGAAATCTGAGGGAAAGAGAAGTTTCCATTATTTCATCAATGTGTATAGACATCTCTTCACATTGTTTTAAGATAATATCCTTAGACCCAAATAAGGTAATTTCATGCCTTGCTAAGGGAGGATGAGGGATGTTCATTTCAAATAGTAATTGAATTAGATAGTTGCGATGATGGGGCTAATTTTCATGAGTTCAAAAAGGGTATTTGAGATGAGAAATGAGAAATTTTTGCTATGTGTCCCATTCATCATAACACATGGGGGGACTACTAGATAGAGGTACATAATGTTGTAATATCTCTTCGAAGGAGGATTAGAAGAGTATTCAAACTTGTTTTGAAATATGTAGTTGGTTTAGTTTGTATAAAAATAGTTTGATTATCTGTAGATGATGGGATAGTTAATTTAGGTATTTATTATGATTGAGTATAATAAATACTATGGGAAAGTTGAGCAATGTTATTAAGGGGTTTATCTATTGGGGGGATAGTAGAGATTGTTTGAGAGTTATTATTCAATTGAGGTGTTAGAAGTGGTTCTTTGAAAAATATAGGATCATATTTCCCCAACTCTTTTAGATGAGATGGGGAAGAATCTTGGATAATGTAAAATATTTGGGAGGTTTGGTGTATGTATTTTTGTGTGGAATCAATGAAATTGAATACCCTCCACATATTATTCATATTTACCGCATTTTATTTAGGAGTTTGGTTGATAAGACTTTAAACATTGTTAGTGGAAGGAGTAAGCTTGTCATTATTATCTTGATGATTAGGAAGAAGGTCTTTATATATGGAAAGATGAGAATTAGCCTAGTTTGAATCCTGATTTTTATTTTGTGTTTCATGATCTTTAAAGGATTTTTCATATGCTTATTATAGTTTGTGAATGAGTGATTCATGGTTAAAGGCTGGGCCAAGAAGAAAATCCATAGTTAGATTACATAATTATCTACAAGTCTTGTGAGAGTTTCCCCAACTTGAAAAAAACCAACAAAATTTGTTTGGATTAGACCATGATTTCATAGGATGAGTGGGGTCAAACTCTCATGGTAGAGGACTTGGTAGACAATTTTGAATCTTAGCTAAGGATAACGGATTATGGACATTGATGTTGTTTGATTGGGAAAATTAAGGATTAGGGGTGTTTTTTGAAGGGGGGACATATTCTACAAGATTTTTGGGAGTGGTGGCTTGAATATTTTGAATGGTGTCATAAGTATTAGTGATACCATCATTGGTATCATGATTGTTTTTATTTTTAATGGGCACGCAAGTGCCCATGGGAGGTTTGGATGGTTCAAATTGGCACATGAGAAAATATTGGCATTTAGATTGGTTGAGGGATTCTTCCAAAGTTCTTAGAGAGAGAGTTCTAACCCAATATTTCAACTTGGGGTAAAGAGAATTAGTGACTATATGAAATATATTATCATATATGATGTTTTTGATTAATTAAGGCAGCAAACCAAGGTCCGAACCTTATACAGTCAAAAAAGATAGGAAGGCTGGCAAACAAAAGATGCCAACACCGAACCAACGGCACAACCGAGAAACAAAGTCAGAAGCAAAACAAAACACTGGAAAGACCAAAGTCAGAAAGGATGAAACTACATAACTATAGAATTAGCAAGATCCTTAAGATTCTCATTGTCCACATTGTCAACATTTCCTAGATTACCCACTACTTCCAACATAGTCATATTCAGCAGAATGTTATTTCGAAGGCCTTTGGTGAAGACGTTTTCTAGCTTTTGAATACGGACCTTCAAGGCCCCAATATCTATTTTCCAATCATTCTCATTCTCTGAACCCTTACTAGCTTCTTCTATATGATGTTAAGTTCACACTTATTAGACAAGTTCTTCCATCATTTGATGATAGTTTATGTTATTTTAATTTCAAGTTACTTGCAATTAATGAAGTGAGCCAAGGTATTATCAAACAGACAACTAGTTTGACACTTTTGTAATAATGAGTTAACTAAATCTTCGAAGATAGTGATAAAATCATAATTAAGTTGATTTTACCAATATAAAGCATCTCTAGAGAGTGATCTAGTTATTAGCTTGGTAACATCAAAAGTATTAATTTTGACCTCATATTTGTAAAGATTACCAAATGTTTTTAAATTTAAGGCGGGATCAATGGACCCATTATAAATGATGGTAGGTTTGATACCTCCAATGTCAATATTGTTAATTTTAGGTATAAGAGGTTCATTTTGAATGTGTGTGATCATTTTATTAACGAGGGGTGGTTGAGGAATGAGGTTGCCATGGGAATCACTAAGGGAGGGTGGGGGAATTTTGATTTTTCACTCCCCATGGAATTTATTGAGGTTGATTTTGAAGGTGAATGAGATGATTTTACATTTACATCATTTAATTGGTATTATTAGTTTGAAAATTTTTCATTTGAGTAAGAGCTTTCAATAAGATTTAATGGGTTTGAGTGGTATTTTGACTAGTTTATGCAACATGTGAAGCATTGGTATTGGTATTAGTGGCTTGGGTTGCACTATGAATAATATCATGTGTGACACTGGTGGAATGAGAAGAATTGGTATAAAAAGAACTAGTATCATGATTAGCATGTGTAGAAAAATGTGGACTAGTGGAATGATTAGTATTTGATTAAAAAGAAGCACTAGTGGTAAGATTGGAATTGGTATAAAATGATGAACTAGTGGCATATTTAAGGAGGAAGGGCCTTGAAAAAGGCCCACTAAATGTTGAACCTATCATGCTAGTGGAGATACTTGGCATGGAGGTTGAAGAGATCATATAATAAGAGGTGATGGTGTGGGAAGGAGTCAACATAAAAGGGGGAGGTTGAGAAGCAAATAATATCTCATCCCCAAATCCATGAGAGAATGTAGGGGAGGGTTAATGAGGTTACTCTACTTGACCACATATAATCATATTATATATAGTTAAAGAGTTATTTCCTCTATTTTGAGTAAATTCATTAACAAAGAAGAGTATTTCACGTATGTAATCTAATTCAAGCTCATTTTCTAATGATAAAAGAGGATTATGAATTGATGATGAGTGAGGAGGAGTCCCATAATTGGTAGTGTGAAAGAGGAAGCAACAAGTTATTTATAAGGAAACCTATTGGGATTGGTAAATCTCATCATGTTTGTTGGATTCAAATATTTATTATCTTTAAATTAGAATTTCATGATGATAAGAGGATAAAATGTTAATTCAAAGACAAAATTAGAAAATAGGATACATAGTCTAACTAGTTGACTATGTTCTGTAAACTGAGGAATAGAATAGAGAAAAAGAGAACACAATTCTATAGGTTTATTATATACTTTTGAATAGGGAACAAGCCAATAAAATAAGAATATAAAGTCAAATAGGTCAACTATTTACTACTTATATAAGGGACTAAACAAGAAGATAAGGATACTTAGACAAGTCAACTATATATTATAGGCAGAGAGGCTGATCAATTGTAATAGATTGTATCGACAAAAATGATAGTGCTCTGAAATAGAGAGAGGTTTTTCAAGATAAATTTTAAGTAACATTAAATTAATAACACAAGTAATTGGATCAACTTGGTTGATCTAATTGGAACACACAACACAAACCTTACACCAACACTGGATAATGCAAGTTTTGTAATACAACATACAATGATCAAAGAGAAAGTAACAACTTGAAAGTAAATGCTAACTAACTAGTCATCCTAAGTGTTTTTAAGTTATAATAACTTTTTAAATTAATGTGATTGGGAATTTGGCTATAATGAGGAACTAAAAATCAATCTAAGGTTGGTTTTAGGACATTTTAGGTCAAAATGGATCTATATTGGTGATGGTAATGCCTTGGTATTGGGTCTTACCCCCTCAATTCATAATCCCATAGTGATAAGGGTGTCAGGTGTTTTACCAATATATACCATCAACCACATATTTATCCTTGGCTAGAAAACCAAGTTGGCTTCCCCCTTGGTGATGAAACCAGAGTAGGTAAACCTTAGGAAAAAAAAATGCTTAATAATTTTTGAATTTAAAGAGATTAGGAAGTTTGTGAAAAAGATAAAAATAGTGTGACTAAAATGGTAATTTAATATAATACTTAATTAATCTACGTTTTTTATTATGAGCACGTAAAGAACTGAAAGGAAAGGTGAATTAATTACTAAAAATAGAGGTTAATTTCTTGATTGAGAAGATTATAATTTTTTTTGAGGTGACACTATATGCAAATAGTGTAAAATAGAGTCAACTAGGTCGCTATGTTATGCATAAATAAGATCTGTAAGAACATAGTTGAACAAGTCAATTATGTCTTCAAGATAGAAGATAGGTTTATAGAACTATGTCGAATAGGTCAATCTAGTTGGATTGATGGAGTGTTGGAAGAAAAATTATTGAGGAGGGGTGAATTAGTATTCAAAATTTATTTATCAACTTCACTTAAGCAATCATGAACTTAATCAAACAAGCATATAGATCTAGCAAGCATAAACACCAATCCATAAGATCATGAAACATAATAACACATCATATATGTGGGAAACCCTCAAGGGGAATAAAACCCATTAGTATCTAAAAATGGAATATATTCCTATAATATAAATACCAATTTTATTGAATCACCAACTTCACATGGAGCACCAACCCTAACTAGCTAAGCAGTAACTCAGCTAGGCTTTAGTAAGCACCCACTTATAAGGAGCTACCAACCCCCTAGATGAATTAGATCCAAATAAAAAATATAAAAATGTTTATCACCTTTATAACACTTTATTCCTTATACAACAGATTATGATCTCCTTATTTAATTCTTCTCTATCTTCTATCCCTCTCAAACTACCCTTTAGGCTTCTTTGCTCAACTAGTCCTTTTCTTGACTTGATTAGGTCATATTACCTTGATTTCCATGTACATTACCTCTATAAAACCTTCATCATAGATAATTTACACTCCTATAATTATATACAAGACCTTATTATATTTTTTAATATTTTATACTATTCACTTACTCACTACTCACACTTTATAGGCCTAAAATTGCCTAGTATTTATACTAGTCTCTTGTTCATATCCTTATTACTCAGGCAAACACCATTACACTATAATTCTTGCCATTAAATGGATCTTATGAAATATCATAGACATGGATCAAATGTTCTTTGAATCCCTTTATGTCTGACCTACCTCAATTAGGCCTTATCTCACCTTTAGGTCTCATGGAGACCTAATCCCATTAGATCTATTTAGGACATGTTACACATTACCTTCCTTAGATTAATTTAAAATAATAAAAATGGAATTAACATATCATATTACACTTAAATATACCCATAATAATCTCATCTAGGCTCCAAAATTCTTTTTAGATCCAACTTCCACTTGAAAGATGCCATTAGTACTATTCATAATTAGGCTTATGCATACTCAAAAAATCTGTCTTAAATAATTGAAACATAAATATAATTTTTCCAATCAAACATGGAAAAAAATAATATATATAGAATTTACCTGACCTAAGTTTCATCACCATATGATTTATACTTCACTACTCATGGCAAAAGTACTCAAACCTTTATCTACAAGTAACCCACTTAGGACTACCAACTAGCCTCAAAATATAGTCATGGAAACTTGATATTCAACACATAAAATAATAATTAATATGACATATAACACCTAAAATAAATTATTTTACACACACACGCATGCACGCACGCGCGCGCACGCGCACACACACACACACACACACACACACACACACACACACACACACACACACACACACACACACACACACACACACACACACACATCATTCTCAAGTACAAATATCACAAGGTCTAATTACAAATATTAGTCTTGTAAACCAATCTTGTCTTTAGTACACATAGTCAAACCTGAACCAGTCAACCCATTTTGGATTTACTATTTCAATATATTTCAATAAATATAAAACCTTATTCAAATAATTTATATTACATACATGTCCAAAAAAACAACATCATGTGTATTTTATACTTTAACTCAATATATAGATCCTTAAACTCGTCATTAAAACTTGCTTACCCAGAATTGCTAGCTTGCCTTGAAGACCAGTCACAATGATTTTGACCTTCAACACCTATGTAAACACTTTCATATAATTTAAAAAAATATTTATGTTATTTTAATAATTTTATAAAAATATAATATATAAATATGACATGGTCATATTTCAATATTGGTCTTGCAGACCAATCTCACAACCTTGTATCACACTGTCTCATCTTGAACTAGACAAGTCAACTTATGAGCAAAATTTTTATCATATCTACTAACCTCAAAAAAATATATCTAACATAAACATGTATTAAAATTATTTTTAAAAAATTCCATTCACTTGGATTCATCCCTAATCCATCATAGCACATCCGTAATCACCTTCTCGGTTTTGTCTAAGTTTCCCACTAATTTCATCATTAGGCTTGTTAGTGACTGGTCAAATTGTATGATCAGTATAGCACATATAAAGGATATAACTAGATTAAAAAAACCACCATGTACATTAAATAAAATAATCAATATTTATCCTCCATCCATTTAGTGACTTTGACTTGGTCAACTCTGAGTAATATAACTAATCTCTGATAAACAAGGCCTTTCTTGTAGGTTCCACTCACTCACTTGACAAACCAATCACACTTGGAGATTCCTGTGAGAGTTGAATACAAAATTAAATCACTTAAATATCCATACCAAACCATTATAAATAATTTAAAACAAACTCTTTCATACCAAGTCACTATAAGGGTTCTTTGAGGGTTTCAACCATCTTTCAGTCTTAATAATCATTCATAAAACCTAGCCCCTCATTCTAGAAACCAATTCTTGGAAATTTTATCTAGGACCATTACCCATCTACCATTAATATATTAATTTGGTATTCAAATTTTACACATGCTAATGAACACTTGAAATTCCTTCTCGAGTTGAGAACCCTTCATTCTATGCACTCGAGAGACCTCAAAACACTTTTTCATACCTTTTCTCATAAATCATGATCTCAAACTTTGTGAAAAATTCTTTAAAACACATATCATACCTCTTAAAATACTCACATATCAATACCTACCTTATAAACATAATCCTATACCCCATTAGGCCATGTTCTCTCTCCTTGCTCTCTAGGCTTTGACCTACAAGTCATATTAGGCCTTGAAACTGACCTTCTAACCATTGTCCAAGATCTCAACACCTCATATACAAAATAAATCATCTTCTCTCATTCTCAAAAACTAATTTACATCCTTCATAGGTATTTACAACACCCCATGACACCTTATTAGGTCAGACATGGTCTATACCTAATCTAGTTGTAGACTTGGACATAAGATCTTACCCTTGTAGGCTCACCTTGAAACTCTCTTGAGTGATAAAAATCCTCATATTAATTATCAATAAACCTTATATATCCTCTTTTTCCTATGTTCATTCATCTCACTAGATAAACATTCTCATACCTTCTCACAAGGTTATTTCATGCTATAACTAGTGTCATGACTAGGCTTCTCAAGCTCTTGAGACTTGAAAACTAACCTTGAAAAACTTATTGATGATATTATTCCTTATTCACATGATTATAAAATAATTTCATACTTATCTATACATACCTATTCATGCTCATAATTCACATGCTCATGATATGACTATGCTTGTTATGACTAGACTTCTCAAGACACCTTGTATTCAAAGACTAGTACTCAAGCATGATTTATTTGTCCTAAACCTTGACATCAAGATCAAAAAAATCATTAAGTTTCCTTTAAAATATATCTCAATGGAGATACATTAGGTTTCATTTAAATTCTATCTTATCACATAGATCATATCTCATAGACCACTCACCATGCATCTTTACTAGATGTACCTTGACATGAATGACATCAATTTTGGCATCAATGATAAAATTTCTCAATAAAATCATCATTTTTAATTGATGTAAAAAAATTATTCAAACTCTCCAATTTGGTCAATATTCCTTATTTAAACTTTCCCCCTTTGACATTAATGACAAAGTGTCTTCTACAAACCACCATCTGAAATCACACCTTCTTGCAATAGAAGTTTAACACAGAGAATATGAATCATTACTAGACAATGTTCCCCCTTACTTCATACATAATTGATTCAAATTAACTCAAACCTTAAGACCATTCACCTTATCCTTGAAATAAATTCTATAACACAAATCTTTGAACATACATTAAGCCACCATATTCTTTTCATCAACTTCACCTAGAGCTTATGAATAATTTGAATATCTCCCCCTTAATTTAAGCACTCATCATGCTTATGATAATATAATAGTGTCTCCATGAAGCCTAATAGAGTCACATATTTTCATAAATAACTTAAATTGTCAAAAGTTCAAGGATTCCTAGATATCCATGCTCTTACAAGACTAAATATCTTTCAGGATTCTATTGGGCTTGATTTGTACCTTAGGCTTGACCTTTTCATCATTTATGAGATCAAAAATATGTGTTGATAATGAACATTCCTAAATTTATTTATCATATAAAGTACATTATACTATATCAAACAATCCATTTGAGCTTGTATATTGATCATGATTCATCTTTGTTATCTTTGGTTTCCACACATTCATTTGCCTTCTCTCTTTCACTCTAGGATCTTCAAACCTCTTATTTTGACTTGATGACCTTCTGACTCTATTAGGATATAATTTTACAATGTGTCCTACATTATGAAAATTATATAAAACTACCTTATACATGCCTTTTGACTGATGTGAACTGTGACTTATTCCATAGTTTCATGAGTACTCATTCTTGGAGGGTCTTTTATACTCTCTTGTTCTATGACCAAATTGAATGTATACAAAATAGTAACCATTGAATGAATTATCATACCTTATATCATTAGGCTATTTTAGAGGTATTTTCATGTTGACCTTATTGACTTCAATACCTTTCTCCTTAACTTGAGCTACCTCCTTTTGGTCTTCTTCAAAATTGAGACCTATCTTATCATTTGCATAGTTTTGACTACTCAAGATGTCATCTAGAACCTTAGTACTTTTTTAAAACTTCATAAAGGTCTTCACCTTATTAAATGTTTGATCCAAATGAGATTTTGAGGATTCCACTTCATTTTTATACCTGATGCATTTTTCCTCTTTAACCTTTAGGTTTGTATTGACTATCTTCATTTGTGCTTCAATTTGATTGATGATGTCATCTTACTCCTTGGAAGTGTTACTCAGCCTTTTATCAAACAAGATAATCTACTCCTCATAATCCTTAATCAATGATCTTAGTTTATGATTCTTTTTTCTTTGTAACTTTAACTCATCTAGCGTACTCACTAATTCTATCACAAAATTCACTTCATCTTCTTCTTCATTTGATTCTACATCAACCATAAGGTATTTTCCATTTGATCAACCCTCATTTTTTGGTTATATATCCACAAATAATGTTTCATTATTATCATGATTAGGGTCATTACTACCATCATCACTATCAGATGTACTTGAGCCACTTACATCAGAAGAGTTATCTTATTTATTATATAAGATTCTCTTGTTCTTGAAACTTCTTTTCCTACCTTCATACTTCTTGAATTCCTTCTTGTTTTTGTTAGGATTATAAGCCTTATTGTCATCTCCATGATGTTCATAATTTTATTCATTATTCTCGTATTTATCCTTGTAAGGATACTTAGATTCAAAGTGACCAATCTTGCCATAGTTGAAACATTTGAAGGGCAACTTGCCCTTGTACTTACCTGAGCCAAACCTTAATTTTCTTGAAAACATGGCTATTAGTTGATCATCATCAACATCTAAAAAATAATCATCCTTGACCTTCTTAGCTTCTAACTTATTTTCAAATTTGAAAATTATTTCTTTATTGGGAGGTCTTCCCTCATTTATTTTCATCTCATAGGCAGTCAAGATGCCATGAAGCCCATCCATCTCTAGCTTGTCCAAATCTTGCATCTCTTCTACTATAGATGCCTTAGAATCAAACTTAGGATTTAGTGATGTAAATACCTTTTGAAAAATTGTAGACTCTTTTATTTCTTCTCCTAATCTTCTAATGACATTGATAACTTCATCAACTTTCAATAGATAAGATGCAATGGTTTCATCTTCAAACTTTCAAATTGTCCCCCATGAGTCTGAAACTTGGCCATAATTACCTTGGTGTCTCCTTCATATATGATATTTAATTTTTCCCATATCTCTTTTTTTGATACATAGTGCATCAACTTCACAAGCTCTACCTCTGATAGGCCACAAATAATGGCATTCATTACCTTGGAGTTGTTTTCACTAGCCTTCTTACCTACTTCATTAATTAGTGGATTAGGAGAAGCACTATATCCATCCACAATTGAGTACCAAATACTATGAACTTGAGAAATAAAAAATATATTCATCCTAGAATTTCAAAATGCATAACTATATCCATAAAATAGTGGAGCCTTACTAGTAGAGAAACCACCTTGAGCTTGTTGACTAACCATCTTTACTTATAGGATCTCCTTTAAGATTTTAGACCTAATTAAAAGGAACAATATTTGATACCAAATTTTGGAAGAAAAATTATTGAGAAGGGGGTTGAATCAATCTTTAAAATCTACCTATCAACTTCACTTGAGCAATCTTGAACTTAATCAAACAAGCATATAGATCTAGAAAGCATAAACACCAATCCATAAGAGCATGAAACACAAGAACACATCACAAAACTAAGAAACCCTCAAGGGTAATAAAACCTAACGATATATTAAAATATAATATATTCATATAATACAAACACCAATTTTAATGAATCACCAACTTCACATGGAGCACCAACCCCAACTAGTTAAGACCAACTTAGCTAGGCTTTAGCAAGTACCCACTTGCAAGGAGGCACCAACTTCCTAGATGAATCAGCACCAAATAAACCAATTAAAACCTTAAATCACATTTATAACACTTTATTTCTTATAAAATTTATGATTATCTCCTTATTTAATTCTTCTCTCTCTTATATCCCTCTCAAACTACCTTTTATACTTTTTCACTCAACTAGTCCTCTTTTTGACTTGATTACATCATATGACCTTTATTTTCATTCATAGTACCTACGTAATACCTTCATAATATATACTTTAAAATATATAATTATATATAATACCTTATTATATTCTTCAATATTTTATACTATTTGCTTACTCATTACTCACAGTTATGGGCAAAAAATCACCTAGTAATTATACAAGTCTCTTATTCATATCCTTCTTAGTTGGACAAACACCCTTACACTCTTATTTCATTGATGAAATAAATATTATTTCATATAATAGACATTAATAAAAAAAAATTTTATTTCCTTTAGGTCTGACCTACCTTAATTATGCCTTATTTCACTTTTAGGTCTCATGGAGACATAATCACATTAGGTCTATTTAGGACACATTACACTTTGCCTTCCTTGGAGTAATTTAAAATAATTCACATAGTTTTAAAATATCATATTCCACTAAAATATACCTATTCTAATCTAATATGTTCTCCAAAACACTTTTTATCTCCAACCTCCACTTGAAGCATGCCATTAGTACTGTTCAAAATTAGGCCTGTGCATACTCAAAAAGTTTATCTTGAATAACTGAAGCATAAACACATTTTTTACAAATAAACATGGAAATAAATAATATATAAAAAATTTACATGACATATTATTTATCACCATATTATTTATACTTCACTACTTAGGTCAAAAGTACTCAAACCCTTCTCTGTAAGTAGCCCACTCAGAACTGCCAACTAGCCTCAAAATATAGTCACAAAAAATTGATATTCAACACCTAAAATAATACTTACTATGACCTAAGAAACATTAAATATATTATTATTATTAGATAGGTAATTAAGCATAAGTATTAATACTGGGAAATCTATAACAAAACAAATGATAGATATTAAAATAACATAGATGGTAATATAACATTAAGATCAGATGATAATATTGGGCGATTTATATCTATATATGGTAACATAACATTAAAATCAAATCATTGTATTTTCAATGTCATAAAATCATATCATTGTAGTTATATATTTCAATTACAAATATCAAAATGTCTAATGCCAAATATTGGTCTTATAGATGAATCTCACAACCTTGTATCACATTATCTCATCTTGAACTAGACAGGTCAACTTATGAGTAACATTTTCATCATATCCACTAACCTCCAAAAAATATATCCAAAATTAACATGTCTTAAAAGTATTTAAAAACTTATCCATGAACTTATATTCATCCCTAATCCATGATAGCACATCCCTAATCACCTTCTCACTTATGTCTGGGTTTCTTACTATTTTCGTCATTAGTCCTATCAGTGACTAGTCAACTTGTATGACCAATTTAACACAATTTAAGGCTAGAACCTATTCATAAACCACCATGAAAATTAAATAAAAGTCTTAATATTTATCCTTAATCCATTCAATAACTTTAACTTGGTCAACTCTGACTGCTATAACAAATCTCTAAGAAACAAGGCCTTTCTTATAGGTTCCACATACTCACTTGACAAACCAATCACACTTGGAGATGACTAGGAGATTTGAATAAATTAATTAAATATCCCTACCTTAAATCACTTAAATTACCATACCAAACCATTTTGATTACTTTAAAACAACTTCTTTCATATTAGGTCACTATTAGGGTTCTTTGAGGGTTTAAGCCATTTTCTAGTCTTAACGATCTTTCATAAATCCTATCCCCTCATTATAGAAACCAATGATTGTAAATTTTATATATTAAAAATACAAATCTACCATTAATATCTTAATTTCCCATTTAAAGGTTACATATTCCAATAAACACTTGAAAGTCCTTCTCAGGTTGAGAACCCTTCATTTTGTGCACTCAAGAGACCTCAAAACACTTTTTCATGATTTTTATTGAAAATAATGTTCTAAATTTTTTTGAAAATTATTGATACAACATATAATACCCATAAAACACTCACATATCCATAATTTCCTTGGAAACATAACCTCATACCCCATTAGGCCATGCTCTCTCTCTTTGCTCTCTAGGCTTTGACATGCAAGTCATATTAGGCCTTGAAATTGACCTTATAATCATTTTCCAAGATCTCAACACCTCATATAGATTTAATCAACCTCTATAATTATCAAAACCTAATTTACATGCTTCATAGGTCTTTATAACACCTTATTAAGTTAGGTAGGGTCTAGACCTAGTCTAGTTGTAGACTTAGACTTAAGATTTTACCCCTATAGGCTCACCTTAAAACTCTTATAAGTGATCCAATGCCTCATATAAATTATAAATAAACCTTATACAACCTATTATGCCTCTTTTCATTCATCTCACCATATCACCATGCTCATACCTTCTCACAAGGTTCATTCATGCTTTGACTAGTGTCATGACTAGGCTTCTCAATCTCTTGAGACTTGAAAAATGACATTGAAACATGTTTTGATGATCTTATGCCTTGATAACATGCTTCTTAAATAGTTTAATAATTCTCTATACATGCATCTTTATTCTCATCATTCACATGCTTATGATATGACTATGCTTGTTATGATTAGACTTCTCAAGAAATGTTAAATTAAAAGACTAGTACTGAAACATGATTTACTTGTCCTAAACCTTGACATCAACCTTAAAAGAATCATTAGGTTTCCTTGAAAATCTCTCTCAACAAAGATACATTGATTTTTCTTAAAATCAGCTCTTGTCACATGTATAATACGACACAAAGCACTCACCATGCTTCTTCACCAGATGTACCTTGACATCAATGACAACATTTCTAAACATGCAATTTTATAGATTATAAACTTGTGAAAAAAAATATTGAAAAAGGAAGAAATAAAATAAAAGATAGAAATAATGAACATTGATGGTATTGAAAATGTTTATATTGTAAAATTTAATGATGTGATGTTCAAATGTTGATTCAAAATTATGTTAATAGGATCATCTAGTTTGATGGAGTTTGTAAAACTTGTATGCTGAAGAAAAGTTATGAATTGAGTTGACTAGACTAACTATGTTTGCAGACCTATGTGTTGAAAGAAGATAATTTTTAATAGAGACGATTGGATTGATTATGTATACAAATATAGAACTAAAAAAGAATACTATGTCAAATTAATCAATCCAATAACATATATTTGGAAAATATCTACATAAATAGAACATATTCATTTTGGAGTGACTCTATGTTAAACATATGCATAGACTATTAGAACTATAATAACTAGTTTGATATAATATTACAAAAATATAAAAATATAATATGATGACAAAAACAAAAGTGTGAAAAAAAAACTACAAGGGTTTGATTCACATTGAGTTCACCAAAATGTGTACAAAGGGAAATTTAATTGATCTATTAATCAATTGTATCCCAAAGAAAATAAATCCTACTTGCACTTTTGATTATTAATACATTATATATTCAGGTTCATGACCAAGATGGATCAACTAGATCTAATAAATGGATCTCTTACCATAATAACATCATTAGAGAGGGTTCCAAATCATCCATTCAAGTAACACTATGCAATAACCCTAGCTAGGTTCTGTGATTTTATATTCACTAATTATAATGACCAGTAAAGTAAAATCTAATCTAGTGCTCACCAAATCTTGTGGCACAAAGTGTGGGTAACAAACATAAAAATTAAACATGCATAGAATACCTATACTCACATCAATGTGTAGGAAATCCTAATACATGGGAGAGAAGTACAAATGCAAATATATCTACTCTTAAAAAGGAGGAACAAAGTTAGAAATACTTACCTTTGAAAATGAACCCGCTAAACCTCAATCTTTGCCTTGGCCAAGGTGATTCACAAAAGTTTTTTGTGATATGTAAGAATAATAAGGTTAATTCAAAGTCTAGGCTACACAAATTCTCTATGCATCCAAGATACTTCTCCACAAGACAAGATCCATATCTCCAAAGAAAGTATTGAAACCCTAAGTTATGTTCCTCAAGTATAATGGTGGATAAGTAGATGCATAATATAATATTATTCTTCTTAGATATTTTAAATAGAAAAATTAATGTGTATATATATTTTAATCTAACCCTAAACCTTTTCAAAATTTTAGCTGACAGGGTTTGCCCAATCAACTATGTATCATTATTGATAAAAAAAATTAGGTATTGATTTAGGTTAGCCAAGGGTAGACCTAGACCCTAAATATGTTTAATCAATTTGAATACGAGGTCAATGAAACAAAAAATCTAACATAAACCATCAAAAATGGTTTTAGGCTTAGGAAAGAGCTAATGAAAGTGGTGAATACTTGGAGGAGTGTCAAGGAGAGGAGATAAGGCTTAGGGAAGTGTTTAGGAGAAGGTGGTGTAGATAAAAAGTGGTGGTATAGGGAAAACAATCCTTTGTATCACCAATGGTCTTCCCATCCCTTTCTTAGTGCACCATTTAAGGCATGCACTCAGAGGGATTGAGAGTTGACCAGTTCCTGCAAGAGAAAAAACATCAGTAATTACTAAGGTTTTGAAAATATTATGTGTATACATTTCCCTATCTTGAGTTTGATTCAATAATTTTTGGAATATAGTAGTTAAGAACATAGTGAAACTTATTTATATGTGATTAACTCAAGATTTCATTATAGCATAAGTATGATGTATATATTATTTGTCAAGTTGGATTTGACTAGTCTAAATTTGATTTTTTGGAAAATAAGTTTTGGTTATGATTTGTAATATATTTTTGGTGTGAAAACAAATTTCTAAGCAGAAGTTTGGTCTTTTTATTAATTAACTTTATTAGTAATTTTTCACAAAGGGATCAAATAAAACACATAAATAAGACAATCTTAAACTAGTCAAGTGGGTGTTTAATCAGGTAATAGCCCACTGATATACCCCAAAGTCTAAAATGTATATGGTGAGTAATCTTGGGTAATTCATTTTCCCTACAATACCCCTTGATTATGATTGAAGGTTCATATTATAAGTTTAATAGTTTTAACTATGAGAATCATCATAAATACCTTTTAATATGTTGATGCATGATTCCATATAATAGGTTATCTAAACCTAGATATTAGTGATCAAATCCACCTCACATCACTTGGGGTTTAACCAATATTACGCAATGAAGACAATTGATCCTTGATTTTGTATATCCTTATGGTACCAAAGATTTGGCCTACCACTTGGTGTGAAATCCAAGGTCAATACGTAACCTAAAAAAATAATACTCATATTATTTCTAATTTCCAATATTGCCTATGTGGCATGAGGAAAGAGAATACTCAAATCCAACACTTAGGATCCAAAAATTACTAGGGTTTTGTTTTTAATCTCCATATCATCTTGTGGTGAGGAGAATAGCACACACAAAACCCCTAACAAGACAAACAAGATACAAATGCATGGAAATAAAATATTTTAAAAACAATATTTTAGTGCACAAATGGTTTTAATTTCCTGTCTTTGGCTCATGGTGCTACAAAAAAGTGTTAGTAGTCCTTATAGTGTCTTCAACAAGTGTAGAGTTATAAGTTATCCAAAACAACAAGAAAATATAGTAAAATTATTAAATAACATACATATAAATGAATTCATTGAAACACAATGAATTTCTTGATTCACAAGATGAATTCACTATTAGTAAAAAATCTCAAAACAAAAATAGAAAACAAAATTCCAAAAAATAATATGTATAATTTTTTTATAAAAATCAGAACAAATTAACCATTTTATAGGATGAATTCT
This sequence comes from Torreya grandis, assembly GCA_037957365.1. Lineage (NCBI taxonomy): Eukaryota > Viridiplantae > Streptophyta > Pinopsida > Cupressales > Taxaceae > Torreya > Torreya grandis. The sequence continues at coordinate 59,210 of JARHVA010011027.1, forward strand.
TTGTTTCATAGTACAATTTCACTATTAATAGGAAATATATAAAAATAATAATTGCGATAATTTTTTTGTTCCACATAATAATTTCACCATTTTCTAGGATGATTTCACTAATAATCAAATAAATGAAAATAAAATAAAATACACTTTTACTTCAATAATTTTCTTGTTAACTAGTAAAATTTTACTAAATTTTAGAATGATTTTTCTATTACATAGTATAATTTCAATGTTGTAAATTATGATTTTGTTATTTGTTAGAATTATATGAATCAAACCCTGTAAAATGGAAAAATACTAGGCAAAATGATTTCACTAATTAACAAAATGAACTTACAGTTCTCAAAGATGAATTCACTATTTAGTAGTATAAAATTCTTGAAACACAAAAAATAATAAAAACTAATTGAAGCTAGTGATATTTTTCCTATAACAGTTGAGACCTTATACCATAAAATTGTCAAATAGACTAGTTAGTAAAAAAAAGAAATATGCTCCAAAAACTAATGAAAATATATTAGAAAAAGCTTGAGAACATGCCCCACTGGGCATGTTGAATGTAAATGACAAAATTTATTTTGAAATTAAAAGATAAAAATGACAATCAACACCTATTTTAAACTCAACATAAACCTTAGATAGAACATAAAATAGAAATGAACTTTGCATACCTTCATTTACCAATAATTAGATACTTCTCATGTGTTACTTTGGATGTGCTCTTAGCTACTTATGTTGTGGTTTCTCAAAGGAAAATACTATGAAATGGATTTAAATAACATGATAATAGTTGGATTATTTTATGTTATTTTAAGAGTCTGCATGATTATAGTTTTGATATATTATGTGATGGTCTTTAGAATGAAGGAAAGGACATCAATTTATAGATTTTTTATAGGGGCCTTCTAAGGATTTGTTGTAAATATGATGATGCCTCTACTTGCTTCCTCCAATTATTCTCAAATTCACCTCCTCTTCTCATGTATTTTCTTTCTTCTATCTTCATCCATATCAAACATATAAGCCTCCTTTTAAAGATTCCCCACTTTATTTATAATACTATTTTATTGATGCATCTATTTTATATTATCAAATCACTTTACATTTTTATTTTAGCATAAAATGAGAAGTCGAATCAACTCTATCATTGTAATTATGACCTTGACCCATGTAGAGTGACTATATCTCTAGTTACAGTTTATGATATTATTGATTGATATACATTGCATGACAATTATATTTTGATAATTATATACTTAAGGATGTATATTTGTTAGTTTAGCATCATCATATAATTGATGTTCATTTCAATATTTTTGATATTTAATGATAGAGAAATAATGTTAAGTATATAAAATTGAACAGTTAGATTTAATCCAAAAATATTACAGAATTTAGAATTTGAATGGTAGATATTGAGTCAAATGGGTTTCATAGATTTGTTGAGGATTTATGAGTTGGTTGTAATAAGTGGCCAAGTTTATTGAAAGGGAATTATATGAGTTTAATAGACATTAAATAGGTTGAATGTATTAAATAAGTTTGTTGGAATGTGAAAAAATGTCTTAAATAAGGTTGTTAAGATGTGGAATGTCATAATGATATTTAAAAAATACCTTTTAATGCTTTAATTATGTTTGAGAAAGTTGGTTATTTGTTAAATGAGGAGGTTAAAGGAGTTAAATGTAGTTACTTGAGTAGGATGATGAGGTAGCATGGATGAATTTATTATTTATTTTTAATTCTGGGAGAATGATTAATTATCATAACTAATATATACTAATTAGTTAACTAATCAAAGGGGGCCATGTTATGTAGAAAAATATATATATTAATAATGAATGGGTTAATAATGGGTGTGTTGAATGTCAAATGTTGATAATGAGTGATAAAACTAAAGTAATGAAGTTTATGTGTCTACATTTAAAATTTCATTGTTCATAATTAAATTTAACTTTATTAGAGTTTATAGTTACATTTTATTATAAATTAATTTTATTAGGTTTTATTGGTTTCTTTATAGTTTCAATTTTGTGTAAATATAGACACTAGTTTTATTATAGTATAATTTGAGAGCCAAGTTAGGGTTTTCAATTATATTTTATTAATATTTAATTTAATTAGGATTTCTTTAAATTTTCAATGTTATCTAAATACACATAATATAATATTTACAATTTATGATCCTACATTTAATGTAACACAAATGACCAACACCAGTTTTATTACTATTGAATGTGGGAGGTAAGTTAGGGGTTAATTACATTTTATTTATAGTTTATTTGGATTAGGGATATATATATATATATATATATATATATATATATATATATATATATATATATATATATATATATATATATATATATATATATATATATATATATATATAGTTCTATTAGGTTTGACTATGTAAATACCTTCAAAATTATGATAATCATGTTGTGGTTTCTTACATAAGATGTATTTTTTTTAGATTTAGTGTTAATTATTATCTTAAGGGTATTTTTTAAGTTTCATACTAATTATATATATATATATATATATATATATATATATATATATATATATATATATATATATATATATATATATAATGAATGGGTTAATAATGGGTGTGTTGAATGTCAAATGTTGATAATGAGTGATAACACTAAAGTAATGAAGTTTATGTGTCTACATTTAAAATTTCATTGTTCATAATTAAATTTAACTTTATTAGAGTTTATAGTAACATTTTATTATAAATTAATTTTATTAGGTTTTATTGGTTTCTTTATAGTTTCAATTTTGTGTAAATATAGACACTAGTTTTATTATAGTATAATTTGAGAGCCAAGTTAGGGTTTTCAACTATATTTTATTAATATTTAATTTAATTAGGATTTCTTTAAATTTTCAATGTTATCTAAATACACATAATATAATATTTACAATTTATGATCCTACATTTAATGTAACACAAATGACCAACACCAGTTTTATTACTATTGAATGTGGGAGGTAAGTTAGGGGTTAAATTACATTTTATTTATAGTTTATTTGGATTAGGGATATATATATATATATATATATATATATATATATATATATATATATATATGCAAATACATATAGTTCTATTAGGTTTGACTATGTAAATACCTTCAAATTTATGATAATCATGTTGTGGTTTCTTACATAAGATGTATTTTTTTTAGATTTAGTGTTAATTTTTATCTTAAGGGTATTTTTTAAGTTTCATACTGATTATATATATATATATATATATATATATATATATATATATATATATATATATATATATATAATGAATGGGTTAATAATGGGTGTGATGAATGTCAAATGTTGATAATGAGTGATAACACTAAATTAATGAATTTTATGTGTCTACATTTAATATTTCATTGTTCATAATTAAATTTAACTTTATTAGAGTTTATAGTTACATTTTATTAGGTTTTATTCATTTCTTTATAGTTTCAATTTTGTGTAAATATAGACACTAGTTTTATTATAGTATAATTTGAGAGCCAAGTTAGGGTTTTCAATTATATTTTATTAATATTTAATTTAATTAGGATTTCTTTAAATTTTCAATGTTATCTAAATACACATAATATAATATTTACAATTTATGGTCCTACATTTAATGTAACACAAATGACCAACACCAGTTTTACTACTATTGAATGTGGGAGGAAAGTTAGGGGTTAAATTACATTTTATTTATAGTTTATTTGGATTAGGTATATATATATATATATATATATATATATATATGCAAATACATATAGTTCTATTAGGTTTGACTATGTAAATACCTTCAAAATTATGATAATCATGTTGTGGTTTCTTACATGAGATGTATTTTTTTTAGATTTAGTGTTAATTTTTATCTTAAGGGTATTTTTTTAAGTTTCATACTGATTAGATATATTTTTTACAATTCCCTTCAAGGAATATATCATTAAATAACATAAAATTCTCAATTTTATATGCATGGACTTTACTAGAGGGTTTATTTGAATCTATTCAAAGTATCCATACTAGAATACTTTAGATTTCCTCCTGATAGAGAAAACAAAATAGGCTCATCACGAGACATGGTTGCCTATGGGGTGTTTTTACATTATAATTGCAAGAACATTAAACCACTTTAGTTTCATTATTATTCTATGATAGTTGATTAATACGTCATTATTAGAATATAATTTTAGATGTGTGTTTGATATATAAAGTCTTCAATGGAAGTTGAATATTTATTGTTGATTACTAGTAATTTATATTGAGTTAAATTGAAAAATAATTCCTTAGAATTACAATTATGCCATGTGGTAATGATTTTATAATACAAAATATTATTCTATTTCATATAATCTATTGCCTAAATTTTCCATTATTTTCAATAAAATAAATACAAGTCATATTTATGCGAAACATATAGGAATGAGCTTGTCTTGTTCCACATGGTGTATATTTGTAGTTGAAACCTATAATAGAAGCTTTGAGGTGAAAAATGATGAATAGTAGTTCTATAAAAACAAATAATTTTTTATACTTTTATGATTCCTACATCAAACACCTACCATCAACAAAAAATAAAAAATCTAATTAGCCAATTTGTTATATACATTGTGTTTTAGACTACACCAAGGATGAACATTCAATTAGAGTGGATGAAACAAGCAAGTTTATTAATTGATCACATGATAGATAACTTAATGGCATGCAATATTTACTTTCTTGTGTAAAGTGTATTTCTACTAATCTCTCTATTTATAAAAATGGATTCTTGGCCACTACCAGTGTTATCTGTTAAATCTTGTAATACACTTAGTAAAAGGGGTTTCTAGTCATGATGTTATTTTACATTTTTTTTCATTTTTATTTTATAATTTATTCATGGTGGAGTGCCTTTGGGAATGAAACCATGGAATAATTTATTCAAAATGAAAGTTCTAATAGATATTAAAGTAAAAAATACTTCCATAGCAAATACTATCAAATTTATATGAAGATGTGTAATATATATTTTTATACACTCAAAATTATTATTTTTATTAGATATGATGAATAAGCAAGTTTTTTAGGGGTCTTTCAACCACTAGTTCAAACAAATTAGTACATATCAAAATAAAAGCCAAAGACCAGCAACAGTTCAAAGAAGGCCTTCAATCAAACATAAACATACTAGAAACCAAAAACAAACAAACAAACTATCATAATGGTACCCAAAATCTTAAAGTACCTCAACCATAGTATCATAATGGTAAAAAAAAATTAATAATTAAGTGCTTTATAGTGTTTAATATTTACATATTGACTTTGTTTGGTTTATTCATCATTTCATTAACATGTAAAATATATGAGAGCATTCACTATTTTACTTGATGACTTGAAAATAACAAAAAAATATTCATGCATCTTTATTTTTATTAAAAATTCCTATCAACCATATTTTTTCAATCTCTATCCTTTTGTGACAAGACCACCCTAGATAGATAAGGTCACAACATGGCCTTGTCCACTAGAGCAACCTTGTCCCCCATGCTCCAACTGTAAATTTTAAAATTTTAGACATTAAATATTAAATATCATGTATTTTTAATAATGTTTATTAATGAAAATATTCAAAATATTATTCTATATAAACACATCAAGGCCTTTTAAATCATAATCTATCAATCATTTGGCAATTCTACTGCACATTCAACAAAAGAACACTATTCTTTCCAATTCCAATTCTGATTTATTCTAATAATCATAGGCCAATTTTGAAGACATTTTATTGTAGGTAAATGGTACTCATTTTAATTCATTCAATTAAATTTATCAAGATACATTCATACATCAAATATTAAGATTCACACACTCACCCTAAGAAGGACAACTACATCAATCTGTGGCACTTTGGGACATATAGGAAACACTTATATTATGTAGGGTTTTCTTTGGATAGATAATTTATTCCCATTACCCAATTCCCCCAATTTTATTTTATCTCTTTTTGGTTTATTATGTAATATCTAAGGTTTTAATTTTGTAGGTCTCTATTATATAGAAAATCGAGACACATAGTCAATCAAAAATTCATCTTAAATAGCCTTAATCACTCGCATATAAATATAAATTACACAGTAGACCTATATGTGGCCATATTCAATAGAAAAAATTTCATTGTACCCCTATCCTCCTGGTGTGGCCTTGTCTTATTATAGTTTGAGATTATGCTTTTGGATGCAACACACTTTAAGGATCATTACAGTCAATTTCTATCAACACTTAGCATAAGTGTGGTTTGAACTAAGTTTCCATATATGTTTGTCAATTTTATATTTATAGTTACTTAAAAAAAGGATAATTTAATATATTTTACATTTATGTTATGTATATTCTATAGATATAGATCATTTTTAAATAGTTTATTTAATAGTAGTATTTAATTGTTAAAGAAAAATAATCATTTTAAACATTCTAGTGAACCCATAATTTTTTATTTAGAACACTTTTTTTATTTATTTTTCATTCCCAAATGCATTAAATTAAATAAATTAAGTAAATATAATGTTATAATCTCTACCAATATTTTATAAATAAACATCTAAATCAATGAGCTCCTTTGTCTAAACAACTATGAGTAAGGGGTATCCACTGCATCAAAATCATCTAGGACATAATCCTAGACTTAATCACTCAAATATTTGTGTTGGGTTTCTAAAGGGATTTGTATCTTGGTGGATGGATATAAGCAATCATAATATTAACAATTTATAATATAATCCTTTCAATTTTTATTGATTTGTGTCTTAGGATTTCATAAAAAAATCCATAAATTTGTTACTTCAAATGAAAACAAATTTTGACTTTGGATATAAATACCACACCACAATTCAATCCTCTCTAACCTTGGATTTTATCTGACATTAAATAAATTATCTCATCACCATAGATAACATATAGCATTGAAGCATTTTATATCGACCTCATGTTCAAATTTGTTATTCCTATACACAATTATATTTGAATTTTATTTTCTCTTTATTTCTTAATTTTATGCTACTTGTTTTTATAAATGGTGTTATAGTAGTTTTAAAACTACTTAATGACTACATCATTATGGGCTAAGCGTTGATCCATTTTATGGACACCATGATGTGATTGGTATTTCCCCAACACTCAAGTCATTATTCAACACTAAGCATAGATTTTACTTTCCTCATACCTCATAGTATATTGGAAACACTTAGGGTCCCTTAATTATACCATACAAAGCTTCTTTTAGTTGTTTTATTTATGGTGCACCTTAGAGGAGATTAACACTTATGTAAGTTACTCTCATTTTACCCTCATAGATGAGATAGTGGGATATAGGTACAAAATTTATTTTATATTTAGTGCTCTAAAACATTGGTTTGATACTAATTTATGAACAAGCAGGTATATTTGACATCCCATTCAATTATTCAAACCCTTTCCTAGGTCAACCTTCATATTATTTTTTTATTTTATTGTAATCATAATCATTATATATATTGATTCATAATGGTTTCTATGCCTAAATGTTTATCTCATATGTTACATAAGATTATGCAATCTATTGTAAAATCTTATCTTACTTTCCAAGATGCTATTTATTACATATGTACATTGTTAAATTTTAGTGTTGCTCAAATTTTTTCCTTAGAGGAATACTAGTTCATATTATAGAACTACTCTTAATTAATAAAAACTAAAATAAATGTATGCAACCTTTTGTTATCAATCAACCTCAAAATGTTCAGGTTGTTAATACTCGATAAGGCAAATCCCATCATGTTCCTACCTACCTCCCCCCACCCATTGGTGTAAATTTTTCAATCTAAATGATTTGACATCCTATATAAATTAAATAATACTAATTTCAATATTTTGTTATTATATCTCTTGAAAATAATGATAATATGCAATAATATCTTATATCATACATTACATAATACACTTTTACCTAACAATGTTGAACCTCCTTATGTAGCTTATCTTATTAATATTAGATCTGATGGAGGGAATAAAGTATATATTTTGAAAAGAAAGATACTCCCCAAAAACATATTATTGATCAGTATTTACCCCTTTATATTCAAGTCTTTATACAAAATAAGGTGGTCAAAAGAGTACTTGTTGACAATGGATTAGGAAAGAACATTTGTAACATCTATTTTATATGAATATTCTTGGATTTGATAATATTACATGTCAAATACTTTGGAAAATTACATTTTAAATAACTTTGGGCCCATGTACTCTTACCATAATTTTCCAAGTTATGCCTAATGATATTAATTACAATATTTTATTAAGCCCAACCATGGATTTGTGACATTAATTCCATTATTCCTACATCACTTGCATATCTTAAGTTTAGTTATCAATGTTACACATGCACATGCATGTGCACACACGCGCGCACACACACACACATTTTTTAAACCAATATCCTTTCAAATATTATGAAATTCTCCATCCTATAGATACTTATATTCCATAAAATTAACATTCTTCCATATAAGTAACACACACACACACACACACACACACACACACACACACACACACACACACACACACACACACACACACACACACACACACACACACACACACACACACACACACACACACACACACACACACACACACACACACACACACACACACACACACACACACACACACACACACACACACACACACACACACACACACACACACTTTTTAAACCAATATCCTTTCAAATATTATGTAATTTTCCATCCTATAGATACTTATATTCCATAAAATTAACATTCTTCCATATAAGTACCACCATCTACTTCACCAACCAATTTACCCTCATTCAAACCAAATGCACTTGACTCATAAAAACATTTAAATCAATATGGTTTTAGATTCAAATATTTACAAAATTATAAGTACATCATTATACAAGGATTAGAAAATATGATTAAGGTGTTACAAAACCTATTAATAATTATGTTAATGAGGGGGAATTAGGTCCTGGATATAAATATATGTACACCTCTTATGGACCTAATCAATTCAAGAAAACTGCCAAGTTTACACCTGCCACACATATACGCTTTGAGAATAATAATCTAATCAACTATATTTCTCAATTTTTGTTAGTATATTCTAATCTCATTTACAACATAATTTCACCTAAAATTTTTGAAATTTGATGAATTTTGAAATGATGTGTCTCTTTTAGAATATTTAGGTGCCTATGAAAATATTCCTTACTTTCACCATAATAAAATATTTCTTCATAAAACCAATGCACATGGATAAAATATTTAAATGATTATCCAGAAATAATTACATGGGAGTATGGATAAATGCATGGGATTGACCCAAAAATGGTAATTCATAATATTTTATTATACCCAAATTCCAAATGCATCAAGGAAAAAATAAGGAAAATGCACCTAATATTAGCCTGGTTAGTCAAAGATGAAATCCAAAGACTTTTAGCTACTAGCTTCATTCAAGATGTTGATATCATGATTGAGTTCTAATATTATGCTTATGGAAAATACTAATGGATATATTTTTTTCATATATTATCATTATTTAAATAAGTCTTGTCCTAAATATTATTTTCCATTACCCAACATAGATATGATTGTGGATTCTACCACAAGATTTCTCATTCATGGTTTGTTTTTCTAGATACAACCAAATCAAGATTAATCTTGAGGATCAAGAAAATACATCATTCATTACAATATGGGGGAGATTTTTTATATAGTCATGATTTTTGGAGAAAAATGCATGAAAAACTTATCAACAAATTATGACATGTATTTTTTATGATTATGTATATAAAACATTTGAGTATTATGTTGACAATTTTCTAACCAAATAAAAACATTGACAATACCATGATCGATATTTATAACAAATATATAAAATAAAGAGGTAATATAATGTAAATTAGATCTAAAAAAGTGTATTTTTAGAGTATCCTTAGGCTAATTGTTGGATTTTATCATATCTCAAAGAAGCATCAAGAAATTAAAATCTATACTTGATATGACATCACCATCTAATCTAAATAAAATTTGATGTTTATAGGGTTGTATTCAAGCTATTAGATGTTTAATGGCCTAATTATTAGATAAAACATAGTATTTTACAAGGCTACTCGAGAAGGATACCAAATTTTAGTGGATCATTTTTTTTCCAAAAACTCTTGATGTAATTAAATAATATCTTCTTAACACACCTGTGATTATGCCTTCTATTCCAAATTAACCCTTCTTATTATACATATTTTCCATCAATCCTAATTTTGGTGATTTGTTCTCATAATATGATAATAATCATTGTGAACATTCCATTTAATACATTATTCTTAAATTTATTGATTATCATAAAAATTATACTTCCATCGAAAATATATGATTATCCCTTGTTATTTCCTTGTAAAATCTATGACATTATTTACTTCATTATGAGATTCATGTCATTGTTAAGGTTGATCATTTCAAATACTTTATGTCAAAACCACATTTGTCAAGACATATAGAAAAGTGGGTAATGCTACTTACTAATTTTTATTTACATTCTATCTCACAAAAGTTCATTAAAGGGCTAGTTATCACATATCAATTATTTTTTGCCCCATTACATGATCCACTACATATTACTACATGATTTCAAGGAAAATTAACTTCTTATAATGTTGATGATAATGTGTGAACCATTAATTTTGATGGATCTAATGTGATATGAATTTTGGGTCTTGGATTGTATTTGTTACTCCCTAAGGTGACTACATGCCTTTTGATTTTCATTTGGTATTTTCATGCTCAAATAACATAGTGTAATATGAATCTCTAATAAGAGAATTTTTAAAAACATAAAAGTTGCACATAAAACATTTTTATGTAAATGGTTATTCACAACTTATCATTAGTTAAGTCCTAGGTGTTTATCAAACTAATTAAGACAATATCATCCCTTATAATTACATGGTTCAACATGTCATAACACACTTATATTCTTTTTCCATTGAGAAAATTCATTACAAAGATAATTGACATGATGATACCATGGCTAGTGCTACATATTTAATCCCAATTGACATTAATGATGATCATATAATATTTACTATCTTAAAATTAGACAATCTTTCAGTTGATAATGAGATTATCAGTGCATTAGAATTTATCACAATCAACTAAAGTGCAAATAATATTGAATGGTATACTGACATATATAATTATCTCTACAAATCTAATTTTCTTGAGAATACTATGCAAGAGGATAAAAATTAAATACAATACCTAGCCATGCATTAAATACTCCTTGGTGGATATCTATTCAAGTGTTATTTTGATGGATAATTATTACTATTTCTAAATTGTACTCAAGCTCAAATTGATCTAATTGAAGTTAATGATAGTGAATGTGGAGTAAATTTTAGTAGTAATACCATGCCTTACAAACTCTTAGGTCAAGGATATTTTTCACCAATAATGGAATAACAATTTCATGAATATGATAAATTATGCTCCCAATGTTAAATTCATAATAATCTCAATCATTCCCCATCATATGCACCATAACCTATTATCTCTCCGTGGATCCTCATATGCACGACAACCTATTGTCTCTACTTGTCTAGTTTATTCTACTTGATGTCTCTAGTGGCATGCAAGTTTACATCGGGTCCATAAAATCTGATCTCTTTTACTTCTTCTTATCTACTTAGAATTCCATTTTTTGTGCTTGGAATGATATTCCCGTCAACCACTTACCCTTATCAACTTTAGCTTGATATTACTTTATTTCCTCTCTTTATTTTAGTCTTTATGCCATACATAATCATAATTATGCCTTCCTTATTAGCTTCAAGTTGATTTTTTTAATCTCTTATGCCTTCCTTCAGTGACTTTTTCATATTATGCATGATGAAAATTTCACTTTCTTGGTCATTTTTAGGCTAGATACTCATTTTTCCACTCCATGGCATATCATCCTATCTTGTGCAAGGATTATTTTTCTCTTTTCTCCCTCATGAATTATAGGAGTCTCTTTTATAGTAATGTAGGTTGATCCCACACATTCTCCCCCTTATAAATCCTTACATTATTTTTATGGGATCTCATTCATGTGTTCTCTTCCATATCTTTTCTTCAAGGAAATTGGAATTTATCTACTATCCTTATCCATAACATGCCATTTCATATGGACTTATACTACACTACTACTTATGTAATCCTCTTGCACAACATTTCTCTTCTTATTTAGTACTTATTCTTGCACTTCCACTTTTGACACATTTTAAATAGGCATGCCTTATCATTACTTTAATTTGTCTTGACAATACTTGGTTGTGCATAATTCAACTCCTATCCTTACATAACACCTCTCTATTCTTTGTCTAGCTATGATTCCTTTAAGGAAGTCAACTCGGGACAAAATTCCTATTGAGCCTCTCTCCTAAGGATTGAGCATGATTTATTCTTTATCCCATTCTTCTGCTAGGCTCTCTTCTTTTATGTATATTTCACAATCATCCTCTTGGTTATTTCATAGAAAAAAATAATGCCACTATATTTATGGTTATCTTCATGTGTTTCATTCCATTTCAACCTTATAATCTATGGTTTTGTGCCTTAGGAATTCAAGTCTCCTTATCCACTCAAGTTTATCTTGTGGTCTTTTAGCTGAAAAAATTATCATGGGAAAAAGTATGGACTTTCAGTCAATAACATGGGGATAGAGTCCCTTCATCAATCAACAATGTGGGGATGAATTCCCTCTCTTATTAGTAGGAATACCTACCTTTTATTGAAACAAAAATTTTAAATAGGAATACAACTATAAAAAATTATTTACATAAAAAATGTTTTATGTGGGGGTTTCATACTTTTAATTGAAAAGTACATAAAGGAGATAGAAATGAAAAAGAAGGGAATTATGGGAAGAAGGGGAAAAGAGAAAGGAATAATGGGATAATTCAATCTAGTTAAATAGAGGAGCTACTATGATAACCCTAGAAAAGATGAAGGATAACCATAGGTAGTTAAACATAGAGACTCACTAGAATATCCCAAGATCTAAGATTGTAACATAGGAAGCCTTTATCATAAAAATGGGATGGGGAAGACATATTATGGAAATAAGAATAGGTTACATAAACCAAGTAGATTGGATAATTTTATAAATAATAATATTTAGTTACCATATATGTTCCAATTAGAAAAAGCATAAAATCCTATTCTTAATCCCACCAAGGCTTCACAACGGCAAGAATTCCTAATGCAGATTCAACAGATTATTCTAAACTAAAAAAAATGACTATCAAACAATAGTATTTTATAAAATTGAAGGACCAAAAATCAAATTGGACTGACATACTCATTCACATCATTCACTAGAAAGATTCATGGCATAAAATCTTGTAAATTTTTTATGTATTGATCCTTCATGGGGATATACACATAGATTCCTTTCTATCTAACCAAAAATGCATTTTATTGTAAAAAAATCATTTTACAATACACATAACTTGTATTTATAGATTAGGAGGGTGCATCCACCTTGTAATACCCAATAACTTCTTTCATAACCACATTTTTGGTAAAAGACTTTTGTTTGGTTGTTACTATTTCATTTACAAATTTAAAAAGTAAAACATAACCTTTTTAAGTTATTACAAACAATGAAATAGATAAATATAAATATGGAGAGATAAAAAAGTGGATTTGAGTGATAATGAAGAGATAAAAAACTTATTTTGTTGAAATGAACTCTACATAACAATTATAACTAGATTTGACTCATGTTTGCTTTGTCAAATTTCATTTCTAGTTTGGGAATTTTATCTTGGCATACACTACAAGTCATATGCCTTCTATTATTTATATTTATGGAACTACTCAATCATATTTTATATCACTACGAACACATTGATCATTTATATTCACATCGTGCTTCCTCTTAGATTTTATTGAGGATTTATTTTATCAAATAACTCTCATGCCGTATGTTCAATTTAATTTTAAATAGAGACTCCTAGTATTTTTAGCACTGGTATTACTTTCTTCTCATCTAAAATTATAATGCCATCTTTGCAATAAGATAATTATTTTATGAATAGAATCATCTTGTGAAACCTAGGCCTAAATATTATCATCCCATTCGCATATATTTCCATCATCATATATGAATTTTTCTTCTCCATCTAGAGGGTTATGAGACCTTTCATCAACATTGTTTGATCTTCTTTTTCTTATTTTTCATAAAAATATTTATAATCTACTTAATGGGTTCTCTCTGTTATACCTTGATCATAAACTCTCTTCAACATATAATAAATAAGTATTTTTGTCTCTTCATAGTAACATTAGATACTTGAGAATCTATAGAGTTTAGTAGTGGACCACCAGTGGCATGTGTTTGTTGAGAAGGTTGACCAAGTCTCAAAAAAAATATCCATAACATGGCATCCTTCTCTTGTAGTACCCAAAATATAATTTAAAATCATCAATGGTGTCCTTATCTTGAACCCTTGGATTGATATTTAGATTGATAATAACTCAAACTTATAGAAACATTCTTGTGAATATAAATCTATCTATTAGCCAATCAACAAGCTTAACTTCCAAATCAACCATTTTATTCATGACCTATTATTACATTTGATATTTAATATCCCTAAAACCATTGGTTTGCATTCAAATTAGCTTTCATGTAAGAAAATAGAAGGAAAAAAAGTATATCTAGGTCTTCTCAAGGTTGTGATAGGCAAAAAAAATTTCATTGAATGTTTCCCTTAGAAAAACTAGATTTTATCTTATTAGAACCACCTATGAGTAAATAAAAATAGTCCCTTGAGATATTATTGGTTTTTTTTGGCATTGAAGGAGCTTTGATTGATATGCACATAAGATTGTGTGACTGAACAGATGTAGGCAAGAATAAAGTCTAAATTTTATCCACTAAAACCACATGTTCCCAACAAAAATCACCTTGAAAATCTTGAATACCATGAATTGATGTTTAAAAACAAGTTAAAACTACCTTTGGAGGGATATAAAATAATTGGTGGAGCTTTTAAGGTGATTTTATAAGTTCTAGACTTTGGATGACCAATTTACATGCAAAATGGGATTTAAAACTCCTTATTATGCAAAATTATGTTTTATTTTCCACCAAAACCACCTAATTGGTGATAAATCAGCCTTTACATAGCCAAGACTACTAATTTATGGTTAAAACTACCTTTTTAAATGGAATGCCACAAATTTATTAAGATAAAACAAGCATTTTATTAGGTTTGAAGGTTGATTTACATGTAAAAATGACCTAAAAAGGTCATAACATATAACAAAGGCTTTTTATTAATTAAAAAAACTTTGAAAAACCCTTATGAACATTTATAAAAGGATTTATATTCCTTTTAAAAGGTAATAAATATGGAAACGGAGCCTTGGGTCTTGGAAAGAATAGTTTGACCTTGAAAAACCCATAATGGAATAAGAAGGTGAAATTAGGCTTGGGATGAAAATGACCAAGGAGAACAAGAGGTCTTACAAGTTAGTCATTTGAGTCAAAAATCACATGAAACTTCATACCCTCCACTAATTTGGAAATTATAGTTCCATTAACTAATCATTCGATATATTTTATAGTCACTTCTTCAGTTTCTTTAGATTTTTCCACTTTACAAGCATATACTTTGATAATCCTTTCATACCTTGGTTGAAACCAAAATGCTCACCTTATCTTACTGAAAGAGAAATTATCGAGATATCCTCAACACCCCTGAATGGTTTACTCAAAACTCCTTAATTAGGGATGACTAATATATTCTCCTCAAATGCATATCCATCTACAATTCTACTTTAAAAATTAATTAGTGATTCACCATTTGGAAGATCAAAATATAAACAAATGTTAGTATGTGACCCAAGCCTTTTCCATTAGGATATGGATTTTATGTCCCATTATACAAAAAAATTACCATCCCTATCATGAAAATATCTCAAATTACCTATAAGAGTACAATTAGCAGTGTTTTAATCAAATGTAAAATTTAATGACAATAATTGACTCTGACTGTGGAACCACATTCCTTAGCAAAATGTAGAACTCTATAATCTCACATGATTGGTGCCTTAATTCCATAGATTCTTTAAAACTTTTATGTATTACACATTTTCATGTTTTGATATAGACAATTGATAGCCAATTCACCTATCTCAATAGTATGAGAAATAAACAAGCATTGTCGAGCCAGATCACCTACTCCATAATATCCTTAAATCATGATCTAACAAACTTATATCCAATTTACCTATCTCAATTGTATGATAAATGATTACATGTTATCAAGCTAGATCCCCTATTCTATAAATTTTTACATATTTTCTTTTTCATTTCAAGAGATTCATTAAAATATGTACCTATTCATCTTACCACTTGAGGGACAAACATTCATATCACCATTTTCATAACTAAAAATCCCATTGTCTAAATAGACTATCTAAATTTAATTTAAAGATCCACTTAGCTTAAATGTTTCAAGGTCATCATTTGAATGTCATTCTAACAAATGAAGAAGACTTGTACTATAGAAATGGCATGGGGTCAGATAAATCCTCCTCAATTGAGTTCAATTTGGATACCTAAGGAAACATAAAAGTGAACATTGAACCATCAAACAATAATCATACATCCCTTGAAAATTTTATCTTTTCACACATTATGAAGTAATGATTGTCTTGACCTCCTTATGTAAATCATATGATCATCTACTAAAATTTTCCAAGAAAATAAAAAATATAAAATCATGTGTGGTTAAAAATACCAATACATGGAGAGGAGGGAATAACAGATAGGGTATTGCATTTATGGATAAAGAACACACACACCAAAATAGAGGTGGGAAATGAAGCAAGATGACATAAGGGGAAACTATTTATAGGGAACAATGGAAAATGAAAATACTATATATAACCATTAATTTTATGGGAGAAATACTTTCCATTTCATAATAATGGATTTAAATTATGATGTCTAAACACATTCAATGACAATGACCAAGTAGGTCAGAAGAGATTGAACTTATGATCACTATGCATACTAAGATAGTCATGAATAGATAGATCAATGGTGTATTCAAGTTTTGGAATGAAATCACTGTGAAATTTTCAATCTTACATGATCATTTTTTAGTGTTATTAAAAATATAAATATTTTCTTGATTGACTTCATATGTGTCTATGCCAGATATAGGATTTGAATTAGAGAGAAGTGTGTTTCATGTTTCTTTCTAAGTTGGAACAACAATAGGAATATATTTCACAATGAATTGGTTGAATTTTTTTTTCCAAATTAATTCTTATAGAAGGTATGAATTCATCATTGAAAAAATCACCATAATCATATTCATCAACTTATTCTACCTTGACATTTTTAGTTTCACTTAAAATTAAAATCAAGAACCATACATTTTGTTCTACCTTCATATATTCTTTGATTTCATCATTGGCATGGTTATTATTTTTAATATATGTAGTCTTGACTACTTTAGATTCAAATCCTTCATATAAATATTCTATAGAGGGACATGAAAAATAAGTGCTAGTAGAATCCTCACTTTTGACCATTGAGTCTTCCATACTGATATGAGATGGATCTTCATCTTTACTGAAAATTGGTTCCATATTATCTACTTTTTTAAAAATTAGAACATCACATTATGAATTATTACTCCTTAATATTTATGGTTAAATAAGTAATTCTTCATATAACCCATTTTATTTTAGGACCATGAGGTCTAAGAAGTCTTGTGAAATAGGCAAGTATTTCTCTTATTTTCCAAGGAGAAGCAAAAGTATTCATCTATTCTTTGATCAATCATTAGTTCTTCCAACTATTCACATTCTTCCATAATTATGAAACTAAAACAATCATATGTGACAGAAGGAACTATCTCTTTTTCTCTATTAGATCTTTTACATGTTTGATAATGAATATGCCTTCAGGATATATTTTTTGAATTTTGAGGACTCTTGATTATATAAGGTTCCACTAATTTATCTTTACTTACAATAGTTGTATCATGTTTTGAAACTTCTTTCTTAAACATCCTAGAAATAATTGTCATCTACAATTTTGATATCCTGTTATTGCATAACTTACAAGTCATTTGCCTTTTTTCTTATCAATATGAGTTTGATATCTAGGTGTAAAGAACCAATGAAGACACAAATTTAATTATTGAGATCTTGGTTGATCTACCTGAGGAATCAATCTCAATAATTTGTTGAAGTATACTAAGCACTCTCTCATCTATTCATCATCTTTCTTCTAGATTTGGAATAAATATGACTATAATGCACACACATCCATAGCTAGTTTGAATCTATCAACAATTTTTTATTCAAGGAGTCCTAATTAATAATGCATCCATATTTTAGGTTACAAAATGATTCATCAGTAGGTCTAGTGAGAGTTTCAAAAAAAATTATTACAACATCTTCAAGCATAATTACAAAGATGTTATAAGACACTGTGAATTTATAGATATGATTATTTACATTTTTACCATTTTATCCATAGAACTTTAGAAATATCTTCCTTGAGCTTGAAGATAATTCATTGTATTGAGTAAAAACCAATACACCAAACCATTTTCCCATGGGACATGGATAACATTGGGATTGGGGTGAACCAATGCCATTTCTTTAATCAAAAAGATGCAAGCACTAGGTACTGCATCTTAACATAGTTTCCAACCTCCATTTCAAGGTATTTTCCTTGAAATGTCTTAAAATCATGTGCCCAAGGCACTTCGATCCCTAATAGATTTGAATGACATGTTAAGGGACAAAAAATGGACTTTTAATCAATATTATGGGGATAGAGACCCTTCATCAATCAACATGGGGAAAAATTACCTCTCTTATTAGTAGGTAGACCTACCTTTTATTGAAATCAAAACTAAAAAACAAAAAAAATAGTTATTCATAGTTATTTACAACAAAAATGTTTTGTGTGAGTTTTTTGTAATTTTAACCAAAATGTACAAAAAGGAGATAGAAAGGAAATGGAAAGAATGATTGGAATAAGGATAAAATGAGTAAGGAAAGGAGAAATAGATAATGAGATTATTATAGCCTATTAAACATATAATAATTTATGATAACCTCAAAAAATATGGACAACCCAAGTTAGTTAAACACAAAGACACACTAGAATAGCCCAAGATTTAAGATTGTAACATGGGAAGCATTGTTCATATAAATGGGATAAGAAATACATATTTTGGACATAATAATAGGGTACATACACCAAGGAGATTGGATATATTTACAAATAAGGATATTCAATAACCCTATATTTCCCAATAAAAACATGCATAAATTCATATTCTTAATCCCACCAATGCTTCACAATGGAAATAATTCCTAATGTAGATTCAATAGAACTTTATACACTAACAATTCCACATTCATTGACTATCTAACAATAATTTTTAAAAAATTGAAAGAACAAGAATCAAAGTGGATTTACATACTCATGTACATCATTCACTAAAAATATTCATGGCCCAAATTCATGTAAATTATTTCTATATTGATCCTTTATGGGATTGTACACATAGACTCCTTTCTTCTATCTTTCCAAAATAATCTTCTCATGTCAAAAAACCCTTCTACAATACACATAAATTGTATTTATAGATTAGGAGGGTACAAACACCTTGTAACCACCCAACAACTTCTTTCATAACCACCTTTTTGGTAAAATACTTCTATTTGACTATTGCTTTTTCATTTAAAATTTTAAAAGTAAAACATAACCTTTTTAAGTTATTACTAAAATTGCAATTGATAAATATAAAGTCAGATAAAGAAAAAAGTGGCTTTAAATGATTATAAAGAGATAAAAGACTTTTTTTACTAAAATGAACTCTGCATAACAACTACAACTAGATTTGACTCCTTCCATTTACGTTGTCAAAATTTATTTCTCCCTTGGGCATTTTATCTTAGCATACATTGAAAGTCTTATGCCTTATGTTGTTTATCTTTCTCAAACTCCTCAATAACATTTGATATCACTATGAGCACATTGATCATTTATATTCATGTCATTATTCCTCTTAGATTTTCTTGAACTCACCAATCTACAATAATGTTATTCTATAGGACTATTTCTTGTAGACACATTTTATCAAATAACTCATATGCCTTATGTTCAAATTCATTTTAAATAGAGATGTCTAGTATCTTTGTAATTGTAATTACTTTTTACTCATCCAAAAATGTCATGTTATCTTCTCCATAATGTAATTATTTTATGAAAAGAATCATCCTATGAAACCTAGGCTTGAATATTATTATCCCATTTGTATACAATTTCATCATTTATGAATTCCTCTTCTCCATCTATAGGGGTATGAGACCTTTCATCAGCATTGTTTGATTTTATTTTTCTTATCCTTTGTATAAATATTTATAATTTGATTAACGGATTCTCTCTGCTACACTTGGATCATAAAATCTTTGCAACATATACTAAAGAAATAAGTATTTTTTTCACTTTATAGTATCATTAGATACTTGAGAATCTAAGGAGTTTAGAAGTGGACCACCAATTGCATGTGTTTGCTGAGAAGGTTGACCAAGTCTCAACTCAAATCCTCATGACCTGGTATCCTTCTCTTGTAATGCTATAAAGTTTATTTAAAATCATCAATATCAATTTTAATCATCAATGGTGTCTTTTTCTTGAACTCTTTGCTTGATATTTGGCTTGATAACAACCAACACTTCTATAAAATGTTTTGTAATTAATATAAAGTTATTTGTTAGCCAATCAACATGTTCTCAATATGCCTTGTTATTAACTTTGAAATCAACAATTATATTCATGACTTGTTTCATTTGATCTTTAATATCCTCAAAAACACCTATTTACATTCAAATTAGCCTACATGCAAGAGAAAATAAATAATAATGTTGTATTGAGGTATTCTTAAGGCTATGATAGGAAATAAAATGTTCATTGAACATTTCCCTTAAAAAAATGAGATTTATCTTTTCAAAACCACCTACGAGTAATAAAAATAGTTCCTTTAGAGATTATTGGTCATGTTTTACATTGAAGGATATTTGAATGATATGCACACAGGCTTGTGTGATTGGGAAATTGCAATGAAGACCAAAGACTATATTTTATCCACTGAAACCACCTATTCTTAGTAAAAACCACATTGAAAATCTTGAACACCATGAATTTATGTTTGAAAAAAACTTAAAACTACCTTTGGAGGGATAAAAGGGAATTGTCATAGTTCTTAATGTGATTTTACAAGTTAAGGACTTTGGAGGACCAATTTACATGTAAAACGGGCTCCAAAACTCTACATCATGCAATATCATGTTCTATTTTCTACCAAAACCACCTAAGTGGTGAGAAATTAGCCTTTGCACAACCAATACCATGAATTTAAGGTAAAAACTACTTTGTAAAGGAATGTCATGAATTTGATAAGAAAAAACAAACATTTTATCAAGTATTATATGCCTTTTGAGACTACCATGTGACAAAAGGGGAAGGTAAGTAGGATTGGAAGGATATTTATGTATTTTGTGAGCTTTTAAGGAGTGTAAAACATGTTTTGAGACCCTACAAATTCCACTTAATGGGGTCTTAACCAATTTAAACAATTCCTTTTACATGATGGTGGATTTTAATGGTGTTTTTGCCATGATGTCAGGTCTTTGAGGCCAATTTTTTATAATGGTGGGCTTTTGGATCTAATTTTACATGTTTGAAGGTTTTAAAAACACCACTAAGCTAAAATGGGTTGTTTATGGCATATAATACATATCAGTGGGTTTGAAGGTTAATTGACATGTAAAAATGACCTAGAAAAGTCACAACATCTAACAAAGGCTTTTTATTAATTAAAAAAACTTTGAAAAACACTTATGAAGATTTTTGGAGGGATTATATTATTTTTTAAAGGTGATCAATATGTAAATGGAGCCTTGGGTCTTGGAAATGGTAGTTTAACCTTGAAAAGATAGTAATGGAACAAAAAGGCAATATGAGGCTCAGGACAAAATGACCAAGGAGAGTAAGAGGTATTACAAGGGATTCATTTGAGTGAATGATCACATGAATATTAACATCCTACACTTATTTAGAAATCACAACTCCATTTACCAATCTATCTCCATATTTTATAATCACTTCTTTAGTTTTTTAAGGGTTTTGCACTTTAGAAACATATACTCTAACAATATTTTCATACCTTAGGTTACAACCAAAATGCTCACCTTATTTTTTAAAAATAAAAATGTTTGAGATATCCTCAATACCCCCAACTTTGTGACTCAAAACCCCTTAATTATGGATGATTAAGATATTCTCCTCAAATGCATATCCATTTACAATGATAATATAATAACCAATCAATGATCACCATTTGGAAGATCAAGGATAATCAGATATTAGTATGTGATCGAAACCTTATCTATTGGGATATATATTTGATGCCTCATTACACAAAAAATGACTACACCTTTTATTAAAACACCTCTAATTGCATATAGGAGCATAGTTAGGGGTGTTGTTGCAAAATGTAAAATTTCATGACAACAAGGTCATACTACTTTTATTATCAACTTGGAAACCATTTGGTTTTATAACTTCACTAATTTATTTCCCTACCATATCCTACCATCTTTGATATCCTTCCAGCCTTATATTACATTACAACACATCCTCTTCTACATGAACCCAATCTTATTGGATCCTATTTACACTAAAATTAATTATGAATTGTAATTAACTATAATTAAAAATGTAGCTATTGAAATCAAATATAATATGATATATAAACCATAATACATTAGATATAGATGTCTACATAAGTTAAAAATTGTTAAAAATATAAAATTGGTGTTAGGGTTAGATAATTATCCTTGTAACTAGTTTATTTTATCACATCCTAATTTCTCACTAAGCTAATTTACCTGATTATCAATGGATTATCATGGTTGGTAAATTGATTAATTACTTTTTAAATAAGATATAAGTCATATGTTGTTATGTGATATTTGTATGTTGTTTTGATTGCATGATTTCATTATTATGATTTAGCTATATTCATATATATTTTGCACTATAATTGTGTTGATTAGTTTTTACAACAATACTTTATGATATATATCATGATGTTATGGGATAAATACCTTCTTATCATGAGTTGGATGTAAGAGAGATTCATCCCTCAGAGCCTGATAGAGGGAGAGCATCATCAGAGAGGATGGCATAGATGGAGGTGTTGGGGGATGATAGAGGAATGACTAGAACCCATGCACAGACCACATTAGATAGTGCTCATTTTATGCATTATTTGAATTGTTAAATTTAGTATGTTTTTGATGTTATCTAGGTTTAGATAATTGACTATGTGTGTTATTTGTGATTTAGTTTAGTTTAATGCTTATGTGGACTTAATATTATGTGATTGCATTGTGGTTGTTGCATGTAGATTTAATGTATAATGTTGTTCTATGATTATGTCATGTTATTGTATGTATGATTGTTAATGTTTTATGAGAACGTAGATATGTATGAATAGTATTTGGTTACTACTATCTATAGACTAACCGTAATGTATTTGTAATTTTTAGAACATTAGTTGGATATCATATGATATTTAGGAAATGTCATTATATGTCTTAATGCCTTAATATATAAAGATAAAAAAGACATTTTAAATCTATATAACATAGTAATAACAATGATTAAATTATTATAATGCCATTATGTTTGGTATAGTAGTTGTGTGATTTACCATTTTAGATAAAATAATATAATTGAATTTATATTAGACACATTATTATTAAAGTCATGATATTGTTTATCTTTACTAAGTTATTTCAAAGATTGCTTTATATCCTAAGAATATCCTATGAACTAAACCTAGTCATTATTTATAATGCATAGTCAATAGTGATGTTTAAAGTGTTAGTTATCATTTATAAATAATGTTAATAGTGGATTTTTGAGAGGTGGTACATGAGCATGTAATGTAAATAGATCATGTAGGATTTTAGATATTAAAATAGTGATTAAGGAATTTAGAGAAAGTTTGACATAAATTAGGGGTTTTATTGGTTGATTCAAAATGAAGTTAACTGGGATTAGTTTAAGTTTTGGATGGATAATTTAGGTTATACATGGATAACTTAAAGCTTCTTGTTAATAGATGCATGCAAGCATGAATGGGAAATACGGATGGAAAAATAATGATAAGAGGGGAGTTGGAGAAGAGAATGGCATGACACAAAGATGAGAAGAGGGAAATTAAACCAAAGGAGAGAAGGATTTTATGGTTCATACAGTTACAACTAGAAGCTTCTATAAGATTAGTGATGTATTTAATTAATGTTTGAATCAGGAAAAACCTATGTGTATATTTTCCTCTTAAGGTTTTATAATTAATCTAAATTTTAATATTGTTATAGGTATAGCCCTGTGGATGGATCGACCATCCGTAGAACTAAACCTTCCATAGAACTAAACCTCTATCCCTTAAATCCCTATAAAATTCCAAAAAATTATTTGTATGTGTAAATTTGATAGGGTTAAATGGATTTATTTCTTTGTGATGGAAAAATTCCCTAGCTTAAGAAATATAGAACCCTAGGTAGATGGTTTTGATATATACAATAACTAAGTTTTTTCTAGAAACTATATTATATATGTACACTCAGATTTATATCTCAAAATTTTGAGTATATATATATATATATATATATATATATATATATATATATATATATATATATAATACACATGACTATGTATATTCTAAATTATTAGGGGTAGAAACATTAAGTCTATGTTAATTCAATTAGTAAACATATTTATATAGACATTTTATGTATTATTTTTCTATGAATTTCATCTACGGTTAGCAAATATATAATTGGTACTGTGTACATTTGTCATTTAATATATTGAAATTATTTATGTAAGAACTAAGGTTATGTGTTATTCAAATTGTGAAAATCTATGTATGGTTTGTATATGTATTTGTTACACAAACCATGAAATTATATGCACATGGACTGTGTACTTTTGTTATTCAAACATTGAGAACAAATAAGTATAAATGGTATATATATTTTTTATTCAAATTATGAACATATGTATAACAAGACTATGTTTAATTTATCATTGTGTGGGTGTGTGTGTGTGTGTACAATGTACACACACACACACACACACACACACACACACACACACACACACACACACACACACACACACACACACACACACACACACACACACACACACACACACATCTCTCTCTCTCTCTCTCTCTCTCTCTCTCTCTCTCTCTCTCTCTCTCTCTCTCTCTCTCTCTCTCTCTCTCTCTCTCTCTCTCTCTCTCTCTCTCTCTCTCTGTTTATATCACACACACACACACACACAGGTCTAAGTTCAATTATTTTTGAAACCATGATCTTAAATATCAAGATTGTGTGCATATTCATATAAAACCTAGTATGATAAGCTAGGTCTAAGTAAAATAGCTATGTCTGGGTTGAGGGATAGGATAAAACTATCCTAAAATGATATAATGAATAGTTAAAGTCCTATACCCATTCTATTTTCATAAAATATAAGTTTGTGTTAAGAGAGGTGATTATTATCAACCTTTAAGTATTTGATAGCATGTACTAGTAGTGGTTATTATCATTGATTTGGTAACTATTATACTAGGATATTATATTCATATTATTCTGATCATGATACTTATGTTTTGTTATCTAGTTTTAAGCCTATATGTAAACTAGTAATGTATCTATATGTATATGATTTGTTAATACATTTAGTAAGTCGATATGACATAACTTGGAAAAATACATATGTTAATATATTTGAATTGAGCTTAGACTATATAAGATTAAATTATTATAAATACTATGTAATGATTATATGGTTCAACATGAATTTGAGTTAAATTCAACTTAATTTAGATGATACTTGATAAAAACCAAATAATATATAAACTAAATGATCAAAACAAGGGAAAACAAGGGTTATGAATGTTGAGATCCTATGTTAGATCTTAATTGTTATTTAGTGAATAGTTATGGTAAATGGTTTTTTTGAATCATAATAAATTCTTAATATAAAATAGAACATGATTATTAGTATAATATAAAAATACTAGTATATGTGAACATATTTATTGTGCAGTTCATAGTATGTGTGTATTTGATGAAGAGCATATATATAGCTTATATTGGTACATTGGTATGTGTGCCTATAATTATAGTTTATTGACTATTAAATTAAGTCATAAAAGTCTTGAGGGATAATAAACTATCATTATATGCATAACCTCCCAAAAGTACAAGAAGTTGTCTAAATGAAATATTGAGTTTCATGTGAGAAAAGACTTTGTCTATGAAATATTTGATCTTTGAAATTATTATGACTATTTATTTTTAATTGAGTAATGTGTACATAAAAATAAATAGAATATGATATTATTGTTGTCATAGAATATAATACATTTAGATTTACTTACAAAAGTTAGAAACATACTATATAAGTATATAATTATACTTGGTTGGTATAGATTGTATTTGTTTATGTTTATTACGTACATGATAAAAAATATAGTTGAGATTCATTACATACATTTGATGAACTAAATGTATGTATTTTTTATTATTCCTATATATAGCATGTTTTATGATTGATATTAGGAAGTAAATGAATTTAGTATGTTGGTTATATATTATATTAACCAAATCTCACATTGTTGGTACTAACTACGCATGGAGATGGACCTCACTAGCTTACTTAGCATCACCAATGTTAGATGAAGGTAATCCGATCAAATGATGTGTATGAATTTGACTGATCCTAGAGATAAATAATTATTTGAAAACTTTGATGAACTTAATCTTTATTTAATCATTATCATTTCATATGTATGATTTACATGTTTGTGTGATATCTTGTTAGAATGTATTTTCTTTATGGTATACATCATGTATTAGATATCTTACAACACACATGTACTAGCTTGTCTCTATGGATTACCACACTATTACTATCTACCCATTCATGTATGGAGGTCCATTACTTTATTGGGGGATTGTTTTGGGGATCATGGTATGTGGTTGGTTTGAAAAAGCACTTATATGATGCTCTCCCTCCCCATAGTAGTACTTATTTGAAGACTATACTTGAGATTATCATAGATACTGGAGTTCTTGAAACTCATGCTCTATAGAGCATTGTATCTTATATTATAATCATTATTGAAAAAATATGTTAGTTTGAAATGTAATTAATTAATCATTATACATTGATAGTAGTGGTTTTATTATTGTACCAGCCATGGATGTAAATATGTAATTACTTTCTATATGTAGTTATGTTTTATATTATATGATGTAGTGATTAATAACTAATAAATGTTACATGTTTAATTTATGGTTAGCATATGTAGTGTGTATACCAATATCACTAATTATATTCTCATGGTGAAATCTAATGAAAAAATACATGTAATTAATTTTAAAAAAATTATTGCATTATTCTAGTAAATCCCAGTGGAGATGTTACATACTTATGATTGTATGTAGTTTCTCTAAGTTTTTATGGTATTATAAATCATGAAAACACAAATGCATCATAAAATTTTGTCTTATTATCTACTAAGACAAGTCTATGAGATGCAGATAGGCATGCAATGCATTGTTGCATGCTATTATGACTTTGTCATGTCAAAGTGTACACTAGATCTAAAAATATGGGGTTGTTCACATGTGGCTAAATGGGATATGATTTTTTTTTTAATTTAATTAATGTGTGGAAGACCTAAAAAATTATAAACCTATTCCTTCATAAATTAATATCAAATTCAAAAGGAAGGGGAATCAGGGAAGTGGGAGTGGTTAAAGTAACCTCATAAAACCCCTTATTGACTAAGTGTTTCCTACATAGCCTAAAGGGCCTCAGGATTATGTATTTATACATTTATGTAATATAATATGAATACAACTATGCAAATTTTATTATAATTATTGACAAAGGAATCCCTCAACCTATAATAAAAAATGTTAGAATTGGCCAAGTACTATAAAATTGAACTAGAATAGTAATATAGATCTTTAATTAAAAAATAGATGCTTTTAAAATTAGAAAGAGAGATGTTTTTTAAGTAAGAGATAGGTATTTTCAATTTTGACCCTTGATGTAATTTTAAAGGTTGATACTTCAAATATTTTTGATAATCGACCTATCTACATGTATGGGAAATCCATTAAGAAGTATACCATTTTAAAAATATAGTCATCAAAGTGCAGGAGACAAGTACGAACTACTAGAGAGGTATGTCGTGCCCCTATCTTCCTATTGTGAATTTTTCCTAAATAAACATAAACTTCTTAAATAACAGTGAGAGTAAATTGTATTTTGAATATGGATGAATAGGGAACAAATAGGGAAGTCCATAATAAATTTTCAATAATTTCAAGACTTTGAAAGCTTTCTTAAAGATCATGGGTTATCATAATGGAAAATTGGAAAGTAAAGGTAAAGAAAAAACAAAACATGAGTGTGTATACATGTTTTTAATTTGACATGGAGATGTGCATACCCCCTTGTTGAGGCATGTGGAGAAGTAATGAACATGTAAAAAATTGAGACTAATCAAGTCTCAATTTGAAGAATCAGTGAATATGCTTGAGTTGTAAATATTATATACTCCATCCCTCATATAATACTCTTTAATGATTAAATATATGCGAATGAACAAATTGGTTTACTAAAGTAAAATCAAGATGTGGAGTGTCACTAAGCTCAAATGTAGCTCACTTTTTGAACTAAAAAAAGAGGTGATAAATCACACACTATTTGTTAAAGTGAAACCAAGATGTGTACCATCACTAATCCAAAACATGGTTCACTTGAAAAAATTGAATCAAACCATTTCAAATGTATCTAAATTCAAACTATACACTTTTTAAACTTTGAAACATGGAAAAGAGATATCTAAAATTTATAGACTAGTATCTTAGACATGAATGCATATTATTCCCCCTGTAATGTCTAAAGTGCCAATTTGATATTTTTAAAACTATTTAAAATGTTATAAATATCTTTACACAATTTTTTATGTGTTCAAGTAGCCTCAAAAGTGGAGCATATAGAAATCCAAATGCCCCCATAAACTGAAAATTCTGATTTTTGTCTATTATAAAATGTCAAATCTGAAATGTATTGCTTGTAAAATCTTAGAGATATTCCCATTATTATACCCTCATTTTATATGAGGGAAATTTCATGAAAATAACTTGTCGAAAAAAAAAGTGATAGCATTTGTTAAATAGATAATCATGTAACAATATTTTCATATTTGAATTGTATTGTAATCTTAAATATGTAATATTAAAGCATATGTAAATATTGTATGTTTCATTACATTAATTAATTTAAATATATAATTAAAATAGTGTATGAAGCATGTATATAACTTACAAGTTTTTAATATGTATTGTAACCATTATATTAAATAGATGAATGATTGAATCACATAAGTAGTATGTGCATGATATGAATCATGGAACCATAGATATATGTAACAAATATGTAGTAGTGCATGATAATAATCATGACACCATAGTATAAAATAATAAACATGTAATAAAATTTGAATAATGTAATAAAATAAGGCCCAAATTCCACATAATAGTAAATTGTCACATAGAGTTATGAATCTTACTTAATTATCCCACATAAATACCAAATGTTGAATACAAGGAAAATGTAAATGTCACATAAACATAAAATGCCAAGTGCCATACACACATGGAATGATTATGCCATAAAATAAATAGGATGTATTTTGAACATGTACGCAAGGCCAATGGCCACATACAATAAGCAAAAAAGTTGAATCATGTTATGTAATGAAACAATCATATGAAATAAGCATAGAGAAAATGAAACTAACATATTTTGATCATATGTATCTATGTCCATGTTAGAAAATAGAATATTTCAGAATGACATATGTAAATTATGAATGAATAAAAAATCATTTTTCATTACATCTCAACATGAAAAAGAGATTATGGATAAATAAAACTATAAGAGTGATCTTATAGAGTGATGAGATGACTCCAACTGAGCAAGGTTGTTTGGTAAAATTTTAGCCCAACATTGATACCATGTAAATTATGTCTTAAGATTGAAATTTTATTGATATCTAAATATGCAGTGCTTTTTGATCAAAAACTATTTAAGAGGTCCCTATTATTATGTTGCATTTGGAAATAGAGATGTAAAATGCATGTGGATAGGTTTGTAGTAGAGGAAAAGTACATACTACATTATTTTATGATTGGTATGACTTTGTCTTGATTGAATGCATACAATAATTTTTTACCAATACAATTTATTTTGCATCTGATTATTTCCTAGTTCTATGTAAATTTGTCTTATTTCACACTCAGATACCTTGTGAGAAGCATTAAGTATTAAAATTTTAATAAAATATTTTATGTACTATACATAAAGATGAATGACATATGAAGAGATGTAATCCAAAAACATGATAATATGCTTACAAGTTGTGACTTTATATTTTTGCAAATATTTTTATTTTTTTGTACTTTTTAGAATGTATGAATAATTTTGTATTTTGTCATATTTTAAAGTTAGAATATGCAAAAGTGAAAGTTGAAAAAGTTCCTAAAAATAAGGTAAGCAACAAGGTTTTTAAACTAAGAGGGGGGATTTCATTTAAGATCCTAAAGCAAAGCATGGCAAGGAAAAAGGCAAATGAAATCCCCCTAATATAGGTGTATATGTATCATAGATGGAAAGCATGGCCATGTAACCTTATTTTTAATTAGATAGATGTGAGCATGAATGTATAAATGAGAGGAAGCATGTATAGATTTGTAATAATGACAAAATAGTTTCCATGAGAAATGTGTATTGAATGCTTAGAAAGATAATTGCCTTTGTTTGTCCAAATTAGGTTGAAAGACACAGGTGAGAAAGTACCACAAAATGAAAATAAATCCAAAGGAAAGAAGAATATTAGAGTAGGTGTAGAAGAATAAAAATAAATAAAGATAAGAAGATGTTATTTACAAGTAAAATACAACTATAATTCAAGGAACTCATCAATGTAATGCCTTTGTATAGGCTATATATCATATGTATACCCTCAATTACATTACCATATTGATATTTTACATAATCATGATCATTAGGATCATATGAG
Organism: Torreya grandis; assembly: GCA_037957365.1. Taxonomy (NCBI): domain Eukaryota; kingdom Viridiplantae; phylum Streptophyta; class Pinopsida; order Cupressales; family Taxaceae; genus Torreya; species Torreya grandis. The sequence continues at coordinate 90,558 of JARHVA010011027.1, forward strand.
TCTTCTATGTAATTATGATTGTATCCATTGTTGTAATCATTATCGTATGAGAAAGTTAGAATCTTATGTGGTTATTGAGATTTGATATGCCATTTTTATTATCTTTTGTATCCATGTATGAGAAAACTATCACACCATATATTGGGCTTGTTTTTTGAATATGTAAATCATTGTTAAGATCTTTTATCTTATCTTGATTTATAGAATGATCATGAGGAAGAAAAGCAATGGGTGCTTTCACTTCTTGACTTGAAATGCAATTATATATTTTTTAGTTTTGAACTTACCTATTTACTTTACATATGTGATAAAATATTACATAAAGGGAATTTTTTCCCATCTTGATTTTGTTCATGAAATTTTTATTTTGGTAAATGTCCTTCTTACAATTGTGCTTTTTCATCTTGTTCTTTTTGTAATCTTGCTTGATCTTTTTTTTTTTTTTTTGGAATCTTTTCTTACTTTGAATTATATTTTTCTATCCATATTTGTTTTTAATGTAAGTTTTGCACTTATAATTTAGGAGATGCAATAAGAGTGGGTTTATTAATAGGTTTATGTTGGATAGGATCACCATTATCAAAGATAATTTGTATTTTTTTCTTTAGATCCCAAAAATTTATTGTGATTCCCATGCTTATATGATATGCATAATAATATTTTGATATTTTTAGAGGAGGTATGGAAGGTAATGTAATAAAAATTCATTTTAATAATTTCTCTTAGAATCTCACTTGGACTTTGTCTTGCATATTTTTTTTAAAACATTAACTATAGATATAGATTGTTTATGAGACACATGATAATAATAAGAAGATGTAGATACATGATTAGCATTATCATATTCTAGATTATTAGTTAAATTTTTATTATTTTCAAGAGATATGATCTTTGACCTTAAATATTGATTTTGATATTACAATTACTCTATTGAATTTTTTAAAATAATGATTTTATCCTAAAGGGATTCACAAGCACAAGCCTTAATTATATTTTATTGAATATAAACATAACTTAAAGGATGTGTGTGAGAGGTAAGGATAGGTTATTCCTTTATATTAAGAGATACATTTATTATACATAAGTTTTTTGCTTCATTTTTGTTTATAACATGGAAATAATTAGCACCAATAAGAGTCACATTGTCATCATGTGGTGATTCTATGTTAAGATTATGACATTGTTTTACAATAGTAACATCACATGAAGACAAGAATGATGGAGTAGGGAAAACATCATAAGATGTGTAAAAAAGGATGCAATTTATTTTAATTGTAGCTTGTGATTTTTCAAGGGAAGAATAAATGAGTGTATATTAGGTGGAATGTAAATTTATGTCTATGGTGGATACTAAGGGGGATGCTAGAGATTACTCCAAAGAGGAAACTAGAGGTATCATCAAGGAATAATCTAGGGAAGAATTCAAAAATGCTTTTAAAGAGGAAACTGAAGGAGATTTATTAGGTTCAACCAAAAAATATTCTAAAGGGGAATCCATGGAGGATTCTACAGGTGTGAGTAAAGGAAAATCTAGAGATAAATCTAGGGTATAATCCAAAGATAAATCTAGGGGTGTAAGCAAATATAAATCTAAAGATGAAGATAGAAAACAACCCAAAGGGGAATTGAGAGGTATGATCAAAGGTAATTCCAAATAAGAATCCAAAGAGGTTTCTAGATGAGGTTATAAATAGAAAACAAGAGGTGAATCAAGTTTAATATAATCATATTCCCAAGATTAATAAAAATCAAATTATGCATTATATGTTACATCATCAAAATCATAATTTCCCATATATGTTTCTTCAATTTTTTGCCTATTTTGTTTTATCCATTCATATTTATAATAAATAAGAGGCATAGAATATGTATAAAATAATTCATTGAGGCACACCATAAATAAAAAAGCAAACATGTGTGATATATTTTAGTGTCATACTTAAAAGAATCGATACTTATTTAGTTAAAACAAATTACATTCTCCATCTTCAACATCCAAATATAGGCATTTATATTCACATTTTTATGGCTACCCATTCCATGAAAAAAAATTATAGGACAATGATTTATAAACTGAAAATCACATAAATATGGCCATAAAAAATGAAATATATGATTTTAGTTACATTCATGAAAATAGAGTGTGAGATGTTTCAATTTCATAACTCTTTCCAAAATAATTCACTAAAACATGGTCCCATAGAAATTTCATCTATGTTAGTAATATTTATCAACATGTGATCAAGAATGAAGTTATACATTTAAATTTAATCATTATCAATCATGTAAGTTAAAATTTGAATCATTTGAATGTACAAGTGATTGGATCGATAATAGAGTTACAATCAAGCCCTTTGCTTTCATACAGGTAGAGATTCAAATCAGTAACATGGTGATGATGATGAGATCCAGTGAGTCAACACTCAAAATAATATCTTCAATATATGGGTAATCTTGTTTAGGTAATATAGATCAGTCATTTTGTAAGGACTATTATTATAAGAGTTAGCCAAAATATTTCATCAAAATAGTTGTGAAAGTGATTGATGTGCATTTCTCCTAGAATAATTTAAACATACCTTTTGAAATTAAATCATGGCTAATGATTTCCTTTTCCATATTAGATTGGGTGCTGAATAAAATGTGAATATTTTCTTCTATTGAAGTGCATTGGATTAGGATAAGTTATAATGAGTAGATTATTTTGAGTGAGGATGGAATTATGGGATTGGGGATGACATGTAGATTGTTTTACTATAAATTTAAACAAAGTTTTATGGATGGTTTCCTTTACGACTTTTAATGTAACCATAAATAATGTATAAAGGGATGGTACATTGTGATTTCAATCATGCATGTTCCTTTGAGATGGGAAATAGATATAAAACAATATAAATAAAATACATATGTATTAAATTTCCAAGCTATTGGAAACCAAAATGTCCCATAGTCAATTTTATTTTGTCATGGGCCTATTTCATTAGAAGAAAAATTCCAAGTAATTATTTTATTAAAAACGTAATATCTTGACATACATTAAAGAGGATATATATCATTATGGAAATTAATTTCTTTGGAAGACATGGGGTAGAAAAGTGGAATGTAATATTATGACTTACTCTCATATATTAGATATCAAATCAATCATTTTCAACCATTTCAGTTGGTTCTAGACACGTTCATTGACCATTTTGAACCATTTTAATTAGTAATTGGTATAAAGTGTATATTATAGTTTGAAGGATAATATGTGTATATGAAAAAAAAATTAGTGGCATTCATTCCCCTTGAACTCATTTGATTTGATGATATTTTTCCCTTGGGAATGATATATATGAGAGATCTATAAATCTTTAAGATATTTGGGAAAGCCTGCTAGTTAGGTTGAGATGTTTTGTTATTTATAAGTAAATCCCTTCCCTCAATTTTTAACTCCAAGAAAATTGTGATTTTATATTAAATTTAAAGTTTATATTATTTTGAGGTAAAATTTTCTTTACTATAAGTTAAGGTATATTCATTCTTAGCTCATTTTTGTTAAAAATATACACTTTTTAATTTTATTTATAATATACTTTTTTGTCTTATCTATTTGCAGTAGCCTTTCTTTTAGATAAGGGTTTTATAGTTAGGGTTTTATATGGTTTCATATAATTAATAGTGTAATATTATTATAGAGAGTGGGAAGTGATTTAGGGTTTGTAATTATATTTTATTGATAATTTAAAATTAATTTAATTAAGGATTTTTTTTGTTTCTTTACTAGAAATGATATAATTAAGAATTGAAATTATAACCTAACAATGATAATCAAATCCTATTTTAAACTCAACATAAACCTCATATAGAGAATAAAATAGAAATGAATTAGAAATACCATCACTTACCAGTAATGAAGATACTTCTCAATTGTTACTTTATATGTGCTCTTTGTTACTTGTGATGTAGATTCTCAAAGTAAACTCATATGCATGGATCTCAGAAGTGTGATAATAGTTAGATCACTTGATTTGATTTCAAGAGTATTCATGATCATAATTTCAATAGCTTATGAAATGGTCTTTATAATGGAGGAAAAGAAATCAATTTATATATTCTTTCAATGGAAAATTGATGGTCAAATTTAATTCAAAAATTATTAAATTATTTTAAATTGGCTGGTGGATCTTGAGTCGAATGTGTTCAATATTATTTTCGAGGATTTATGAGTTGGTTTGAATAACTGGTAAAGTTTTTTTAAATGACATTGAATGAGTTGAATAGATGTTGAATATGTTGAATGTCTTAAATAAATTTATTAGAATGTGCAATATCTTAAATAAGGTTGTTAGGATGTAGAATGTCATAATGATGTTTTAAAATAACTTTGAATTCTTTAATGATGTTTGAAAATATGGTTAATGTTTAAATTAGAAGATTAAGGGAGTCAAATGAATCTAGTTGAGTAACATGATGAAGTGGCATGGGTGAATTTATTATTTATTTAGAATTTTGGGTGCGTGATTAATTAACATAACTAGTATAGATTAATTAGTTAAATAATCAAAAGTGGCCATGTTATGTGTAAAAATAAAAAAATTTAATGATGAATGGGTTAGTAATGGGTGTGTTGAATGGTGAATGTTGATACTTAGTGACGAAACTAAAGTGGTGAAATTTAGGTGCCTACATTTCCCCCTCTTTGAAAGGATATTGTGACTAGAATAAGCAACAAATTTTCAAAGACTGAAGAAAATTAGAATGGATATTGGTGCAAAAATATGCCCTAGGGTGTTAATTTAGTTATTTGGATAGATAGATTCCCCCTTGAGAGGATGTATGAGGAGAGAAGATGTGTACGGGCTCTTGAAATGGAATATAATGGCTAGGTATGTAAGTGATGAATGCTTATAAATGGGTTGATTAGAAAATATAATTAATGTAATTGATGAAAATTCTTGAATTTTTGATCTAGATTGGTTTGATTATTAAGCATGTAATGTAGAAGTTTTTGTGAGTTGAAGACAACGTCTAAGCATATGCTTTGATTGTGGATTAGTTGAGCTTATAAGACACCTAATTTTTTCTTGAGTAATAGACTGATATTTTAGTTCATTCTTCATTGTGTTATTCTATAAGTTCCCCAAAGGCATATTGAGTAGTTGATATATACAAGAACAATGGTTATCCTAAAGTGGGTGGCATCAAAATTGGTGGTTTTGATAGATATTACTAGATGTTTTCAAATGCATGCCTACATTATTAATTCCAATTGAAAATAGTATACTTATTGATAAGATGTGTAAATGGGTGATATTTTTATGCTAATTCAAATATGAATCTTCAATTTTTACTTGAAAACTATGAAGTTATTTGAGATTAGTAGGTGGTGGGATTTCTATTATCACTTTGAATTTAGTGGGATCAAATTATATGATTATTATTGATATGATGATAACCAAGATTTATCTTAGTGTGACCTTAAAAACACACTTCTTAAGGTTTACTTAGACTTTTCACTATTAGTGTAGGTGTTTTTTCCATTTGATGGTTTTTCCCTACACATGTTGATTTAGCTTGATTATCATTTTCGGTCATTGTGAAAGATAATCCCACATTCATAAGGAAGTGAGGACATGTTTATATTCCACCTATATATGTACCTTTCCTAAAAATTTAATGGCTAATGATGTTAATGCTAATAAATATTTTTATTGTTGAAGAGACTGCTTCTTTTGGCTTATGTTTGATTTAGCTTCTACAATAGGTAATTTATTCATGTATTCTATCCTATCCAGACCCAGTCATCAATTATGTCCCACTATGACATTCACTTCCTTAGACTTTAAAATATTAAGGATAATAATGTAAGATAATCTACCATAGTTTTTGACTTGGACAATATGTCATCAAAATAGTTTTACACAATGTCATGAATCTATCATGGAAAATGATGGGCATTGCTTATTGATAATGTTGCTCTTACATTTTTAAACTAAATGGTATCACTTGGTAGCAAAAGGTACCCCAAGGTGTGATAAATGTTATCCTATTTTGGTCCTCAAGTGTAATTTTTATTTTGTTATATCTTGATAAACCATCTATTAGGGATAGAATTTCATGTCTTGTAATTGAATCCAATATCATATCAATGTTGGAGAGTGGAAATTCATATTTTGGACTAGCCTTATTGATATCTAGAAACTTGGTGCATACTCTGAATCCTTTAGGTTTTTTGTTGACTATAACTATATTTGAGATTCATTTAGATTTATTAATATGCCTAATTAATCCAACGTTTGATTGTTTTTGTAACTCTTCTTTAAAAATTAATGCCACTTTGAGATGCATTTTTTAAAGTTTTTGCTTGACTAGTTTTTCATCTATATGAAATAATGGTTAATGCACCAAAAGTGAGTGATATATTACTAGTATATAAGTATATGACCAAGTGAAAACATATGAATTTTTTTTCAAGAGAATGGTAATCATTTCTAATTATTCGTAATTGAGCATCTCTGCCAACTTATGATTTTAAGGTTCTCCTTTGTACCAATGTTTACATCAATGGCTTATTCAATCAATAATGTGGAGCCATCTTAAAAATATGTATGTCTTAGGAGAAGGTTGAATTCCTTTTATTTAGTGCCTTAGAGATCGATTCACTAATAGAACCATTTTTTTTAAATGTCCAATAGCACCTTAGATAGGTTTTTACTTAGTGACTTAGATTTTGTTTTTTTAACTTTTTTTTTGTTTTCTCAATTGTTTTTAAATAATGAACTCTAAATATTCCCCAAAATATGTTTATGTATAAAAAATAATATCAAAGCCTTTTGTGTGGTCTCCCAATGGAATATTATCTCTGATTCACATGAATTCTATAAGTGATTATTTATTTTGGAAGAAAATGAATGGTATTGGATTTTTTTTGGTCCTAATATATTAGCTCAATATGTTTGAGTTCAAGGGTAAGGATGGTTGTGTTATCAAAAAGGTTTTGGATAGAGTGTATTTATATCAACTCTAAAAAAAAACTCATTTTTTCACTAGAAGAGGAATCATCATACATCAAGGTAAAGTCAATGAAGTAATTATATGAGTCATAATTGCATAAATTATAGCCAATGCCATGACATTCCTTATTTTATTTAGAAATTATAAGTTCTACAATGCCTTGTTCATGGATACCAATACCTTTATACTTCATAATATTTCACATGATTTTCATAGGTACCAAATACTCATTATTTTAAAACAAGTATCAAGTTCATCATTATATAGCCACAAATCATTTAAGCTCTAAAATGATTCATCTAAAATAGTTCATCCTTTTACAAAAGAGGTTTTACAATAATGATGGGTATTTCTATGTTATTTCTTATTTGGCATGGCCTTCCATGGTTGTTAGGAGACATGTTCACTTTTTCTACATGATAGACATCATAAATTTCATACTCTCCCATACCTTTGTTAGTGATTTTGAACTTGGATTTAAAGGTTATGTATTTAGATGGTTTTTAGATGTGAATTTGGACGGTGAACTATTAGAGGTGGATGGTAGGTGTATACACCCTAAATTGGTCAAGTAACCACAAATATTGCATAGTGCTTTCATAGGAGACACTGACTAGAGAATATGAGCCTTATTCACATTTAGCCTTGCCTTTAATTTTACTCATCTTGGTCTTGTTTCATGCTTGAGTCACCTTTTTCTTATTCCTTGTCATATTTAGCCTTTTAAACAATCATTTGACCTCAACCAGGTCAAATTTCTTATGTTAATTCCATCCCCCAAGTCCTAACCCTATAGGATAGAAAACCTAATATTGGACTACAATTATGGACCTTGGGGTGTCTATTTACCATGCTCTTATCTAATTTAACCTTGAGTCTCAATGGTCAGTTTTCCTCACTTAAATGAGTCCCAAGCCCTTCTTAGCTTCATCTTTAGGTTTTACAATGTCAACCACATGTGAATAAAGTTCCCAAATTCAAAACAAAGATTCTCATATATAAAGGACTTCACAAGTCATTTTATATCTAGAACTTAATATTTTGGCACAGTACATAACTAAAAATTAGTCAATAATATAATCCAACATTCTTCATCACACATAGATTTGCATGCTTGATCAAGGAAGGGCCTAGGTGAAAGTTTATTCTTGCATCTATCATGTGCATTGATTATGCATGTTTCCTAAGGGAGAACTAAATTTGATCTAAGATCCTATCTTGAGGGTTAATGTAAATAGTAATCAAGACATTAAGGGTTTTAGATTGTGTGATCATACTTCCCCTAACCCAATTTTCCCCCTTATGCTTTTGATGTATTTATTATTTCATGTGTAGATAGATCTAGGGTTTAGAGATTGAAACAAACCTATAACAAGCTCTATCAGCATTTAGCCCTCAAAATTTCATATATAGGTTCACATAGAGATAGAAAATAGAACCTAAAAAACTTAGGTCTCTAAGATAACAGTGGCAAAAAGGACTATAGCACTAGACCCCAAGGTGTCCTATTTCAGTGCTCCTATCCTTTTACAAAATGAAATCTAGATCCAAGTTCTTGATATCTTCCTAATCTTTTGCAATATATTTCAACCCCTGAATCATTCATTTTAGCGTATTTTTCTTGATAATTTTATTTCTCTCGCTGTGTAATTGATGTAATTAATTTTGATCAAAATATGTATTTTACCATATTAGATTAGATTTTCCCCCTTACTCTAAACCCTTTATTGCTTAAGAATTAAACCCTGGTTTCCAAAAAATAATTAAACATTTGTGAACCTAACTTACTTCAAACAAATCTAAAACCCTAGGTACCCTTGGGGTTTTTCCTTCATATTTATGTACAAAAATTAAAATTTATTATTTTTGTATACATTTTTGTGTATTTATCCTATTCAAACTTATTTTTATAATTTAAATTATTTCACTAATTTTCAAAAATTCTAAAACCCTATTCCAAAACCCTAGATTTCCAAACTAGGTCCTCAAACCTTAAGCCTTCTTTCCTTACAATTTTTAGATACAAATTTTGGAAATTTTACAAATTGTTTGGTGTCAAAAATAATTTCAAAATCTCAATATTAATAGTTATTTTCTACAAAAATCCAATTTCAACTTTATGATTTTTGTATAAATGTTTGTGCATTTATCTCATTCAAATTTATTTTTAGAATTTAAATTATTGCACTAATTTTCAAAAATTATAAAACCTCAACCCAAAACCCTAGATTTCCAAACTAGGTCCTCAAACCCCAAGCCTTCCTCCCTTTCAATTTTTATAGAAATATTTTGAATTTTTTGTAAATTATTTGGATTTTTAAAAATATTTTCAAAATCTCTATGTTATTAGTTATTATTTCATTTATTTGCTTAATAGTACTTTTACATATTCTCTTTGGTGAACAAAATAAAATGGCCACTTACGGACACTTCTTCCCTCTCATCCCATATATCAATTTCTAAATTTTTATCATAATTATGACAATGAATGGACAAATTTTCAAAATTTCACATTAGCTAAAAATGTGGAAAATGATTTCATTTACAATGAAGATAATTATTATTGTTGTAATGAGGAATATGATGATACATGTGAAAGTGATAGTGAATAAAAATTATGTGCATCTTATTCTGTCAAGCCTATCTCTTTTATTCCTTCTTCTAAAGAAAATAATTTTGATAAATGGTAAATACACTTTTAACCTCATTCTCCTATGCACAATGCATGAAATGCACAAATTAGTCACGCAATTCCAAGTGAACCTCTTACTAGTGATAATTTGCTTCCATGTGAACCTAATATCTCTCTCTCTCTCTCTCTCTCTCTCTCTCTCTCTCTCTCTCTCTCTCTCTATCTCTCTCTCTCTCTCTCTCTCTCTCTCTCTCTCTCTCTCTCTCTCTCTCTCTCTCTCTCTCTCTCTCTCTCTCTCTCTCTCTCTCTCTCTCTCTCTCTCTCTCTCTCTCTCTCTCTCTCTCTCTCTCTCTATATATATATATATATGAAATATAATCAAAATTCTAATGCATAGCTTAAATGATCCATCTAATGTTCTTATCTATAGTTTATCAAAATAATGTCTAAATGATAATTCTCCTTCTATTACTTCTCATATTTAAAATGGAAACAATTCATACACTCCTTCCATGGATATCATAGATGCACATAATATTCCAATTTCCACATGATATTTTATTGCATATTATAAAAGAATTAAATTCTTATCTTACACCTCTCCCTAGTGATGATGGAAGTGATAATGAATATGATAGTGAACATGCAAACGAATATGAAAATGAGAATGACTATGAATAAAATTTTGATTGTGATAATGCACGGAATAATGATGATTATTATGTACATAGTGAACAAGAAAATGCATCTTATGTTTCTAAATATTCTTCTCTCCTCTCAAACATCATGCATTACAAAATATTTTTTATACTTCTATGTCTGATTTTATTTCAAATAATACACATGTCAATGATAACATCACATCTTCTACTCAATTAGAATGTGATTCAATAAAATATAAAGATACCAATAAAATTCCCAAGCCACCCCTATGACAGTAGAACCTTTTTCTCAATCTTCACCTCAAGATAATGGTATCCCACATCTCTCTAGTAAGGTCCAAGTTACCATTACTCCAAAGGTTCAAGTAAGCACACCCCCTCTTTATAATTCAATTGCTAAATATAACATTTCCCATGGTTAAAATTAATGATCAAATTCAATGATTAAATGAACCACTTAAATATGCTAATATACCATCTCAAGAGATTATTTCTTCGATGCATGTAGTTGGTGAATTACAATGTCAAGTACAATCCCCTTACCTTGGAAAATAAGGATTATAAGTCTTGGATGGATGCCAATAATTTACATGGTAACACTCTTTAGAAGACATTTGTAAAAGCTTAATTTCCCAAGAATTTTTAGGTACCATCATTGCCTCACTTTGATAGAACTGGAGATCCATTTGTACACCTTCAAGCCTTTCAGAAGGATTTACCATCTCATGTGAGTCC
>JARHVA010011028.1:0-5000 GCA_037957365.1 Torreya grandis
AATTTTGAAGATTAGAAAATATTATTTTTAATTGTGAAATGATTTTATTGCTTGACATTTAAAAAGATTAATTGGTGTGAATAAAGTTGACTTTAACTCATAGGTGTTTTTCCAACCCTTAACATGAGGATTGCAAAATTATTTTTGAGAATCTATATGATAAAATACCTCACATGTTGATAACAACACAAACATGGTAGACTCTAGTTTTAATTATTTTTAAAAAAAATTTACAACTCCTATTATTCTTATGAAGGATAAATTTTATAATTTCACATATTCATGGGGCTCATCTAAGACCATAAAATCAATTTTAAGATAATTTAAATTTATATTATAAATAAATTTCACTATGGTACTTAAAATTACAATTTACTGACATGACATGAGTTTATGTTAATAAGAAATTGTAGATGATTTATACAAAATAATTTATTTCTATAAATATGGTAATAATTTGTCCCAAAAAACTATCTTATTTATGACACTCTTATTTATTAGAAATAAATATAATATGTAGATAATTAATTTTAAAATTGTATAGTTAATCTACAGAAACTTCACTAATATCCTCTAAATCTTTGCTAAGGAAGGAATATACTCTATATCCTATATATAAAAAAACTACACATGCATACATATAACTATTATTAACTATTAAATTAATAAGAATGACTATCTTCACTAAAAATATATATGACAACAAATTTTATTTTAAATAAAATAAACAAAAAAAACACAATTTTGATGTAAATAATAAAGGCCTTCTCACATGTGTATATTTAATATTTTTAATATGACATTTTTTCCACTATGTGGATAATCTTCTATCACTTCATCTTCAATTTCTTAGATACAATTTTAAAGAGAATTTTAAATAAATATTCACTTCCACATTATTATCACACACATTATTTTTTACACTAAAAAGGTAGATTCCACATGCAATATAGAAAAGGGTGGAACAATTTTATTTATAAAAATAATATTAGCTAGTGTTTTATCTTCAAGTCCTAGAACAAATTAATTGATGTTATTAATTGATGTCCATGATCATTCCACAAGTAAAATTAGGGTTATCATTATCATGGAAAACTTCTTTCTATAGAAAATTATACATATACATACATACATACATACATATATATATATATATATATATATATATATATATATAAACACACACACACACACACACATAGACACACACACACACACACACACACACACACACACACACACATAGAGAGAGAGAGAGAGAGAGAGAGAGAGAGAGAGAGAGAGAGAGAGAGAGAGAGAGAGAGAGAGAGAGAGAGAGAGAGAGAGATAGAGAGAGAGAGAGAGAGAGAGAGAGAGAGAGAGAGAGAGAGAGAGAGAGAGAGAGAGAGAGAGAGAGAGGAGATGAGAGAGAGAGAGAGAGAGAGAGAGAGAGAGAGAGAGAGAGAGTGAGAGAGAGAGAGAGATGATTTTATTTTATTACAAAATGGGGGGAAATGGATATTGAAATATTAGGGTAGAGGATATGAGGCATCACAATAGTTTTCATTAAGTGAATACCACTTCATCTATACTAGACATAGTTGCACTAGTAGGGCCAATAACTATTATGGATTCTCCTTCTAGAAAAAGAGAGTTTGAAGGCGATGTTAAGGCAATGAAAGATTTGATAGAAGTTATTGGTTGTAGATCCAGATTATAACTCATTAAACCCATTTTGTAAATAAAATAAAAGTGGTCCCATAAGTTATTATCATCTAAGACAATGCAAGAATAAAATTCTTGCTTTCTTAATGATTTTTTTTGTTCAGAATCTTGTGGTTTTTTAGCCAAGATCCAAATCCACTAATTAATGGATTAGGATACATTAAATACTTTAAATTAATGTAGTATTTAAAATTTGGTTCTAAAGAATATAGTTTTATGGTGTGTTTTTTTGAGTTGAAGATGGATAAATATTTTATATTCATTAATCATATATATTTTATGGGATAAGGATGAAATTATCTAAACTAGTGTACCATTGATTTAAATATGATGAAATATATACTCAAGGTTGTCCATGTTTAAATAAAAATTCTTCACCTTCACCTTATGTTATAGGATAACCATATTCTTGATTTCCATTGGTAACACTTTGGGCCACTTGATTGATAGTGATGAGCTAAATTACAAATTTTCATGGTCTTTAATATTTATATAAGAATATTTTTCGTGTGTGTGATTTCTTGAATCAATTCAGTTAATTTTGTATGGGTGATTATATTTATAAGAGCTATTTTATTTCAGTTTGTTTTCAAAATTTAAAAAATCTAAGACTATGGCCACTTGTATAAGCACTGAAAAATAAATAAAAAGTAGCTCAATAAGCCCAAAAGACTCAACAACATGATTTCATTGCATCAAAAGTAATAAGACACCCTCACAAAAATTAATTGGAAATATAACCAAAGTAAAATATATATCTAAGCAGTTCCTAATATAATAAAGATTTTTTAAGTATTAGAATAAAATTGCAATGACTTGTTACCAGAACAAAAAATGTAGGAAAGTCAATTAGTGGAAATTATAATGAGTGAAGTACGAAGTGATAGAGGAAAAAAATAAAATACAAACAGTCAATAAATTATGAATCAATATTTAAATAAATGAATAATTTGTTTGTGAAGTGGTAGTTATGGCTTCTTTGGCATGTTACATTCCTTTTAGTTGTAATGGGGAATAATTAAGTAGATAATCCTTACTGGAATATGTTGACTAGAGAGAACCATGCAAACTTCCCACATGAGATTTGGGACAATCCTTTACCTTCTTTGAAATATTTGAAGATAAATTAAAAATATAATTGAGTCAAAAAGGTTAAAAATAAATGATTTGTTAGGGTTTTGTGCTATTTCAACTAGCCCACAATTTTACTCTATCTTTGTATCCATTTGATGTGTCTCCTATAATTATTTTAATTTTATTTATAGATAGAAAACATCAATTTTATATGGTTGTAATGTGGTGTGTTCTCATGCCATCTACATTTTGTGAATATCCTCTAACATTTTTTATAATTTACATATTGAATGCAGAGTAAAGCGATGTAAAGAAATAAAAATAATAAATGAGTCAATAGATTGTGGAATGATAGGTATCTAAAAAAAATCAATATATTATTTTTGAAGTGGTAGATATCACTTCTTTGACATTTTACATTTATTCTAGTCATCATGGGGAACAATTGAAAATTTAATCCTTAAAGGAATTTGTTGATTAGGATGATCCATTCATAATTTTTATTTTCCTTGTGAGTTAGGAAAATCCTATATCCTAATTTAAAAAAGAATAAAGTAGTAGGTGAATAAAAAAATAAGACAAGTGAATCATAAGGTATTTTTTGAAATAATGATTTCTTTAGGTTTGGTGTTATTATTAGCCCAATGTTTTACAGCATCTCTATAACCTTTTGGTGTGTCTCCTCTAGTATTTTTAAACTACCAATATAATAAATAACCTAAAGGAATACAAAATATTTAACTAATAAATTAGTATTATAATTATACTTTAATTAATAATAAATGAAAATATATATTTTCTTCAAAATTTTATTTTTTCAAAATGCAATATATATCATAAATGTAATCTTAAAACCTAGGAATGTAAATAAATATTTTTTTATAAATTTTTTTATTAAAAGAATACCTAAAAAAAATATAATAGTATATATTATATCACACCTGTTAAGTCACAACAACACTCACAGCTATAACTTTTAGTTATTTATACATGAGATTTTTCATATCTACATTTTAAAATATTGTGTATAGTAGATGGATTTGTTCCAGTAACTTGACCAATATAACTAATATGTCACCATAGTAAAAATCAATGGATTGTTATTTTATATAATTTTTATTAAAATATAAATATTATAGATAAAATATTAAAAGTAAAAAATATTAAATAAATGTATAATAATTGTGAAAGAGGTGATATAGGCTATGACATATATTAGACCCATAGAATGGCAAAAAAAAATAGATTTATTTTGATTAAAAAAGTTATAAAATAAAACCAAGGAAAAACATGTGACTAAATTTATAGTACATTCTAAAATGCAATTAGAAACATTTCCAAGATGTTTTATATTGCAATGGAGAAGACTCAAACTTGTGACTTTCCCATAGATAGGTTAATACCTTACAAACATAATCTGTTATCATCCTTAATGCTGCAAGGAAGAAAACTCTATGATTATCTGATAGGGTTTTATTTGAGAAGTTTATGTTTGTTTGGCAAAGACCCAAAGCATTGTTAATGGATTGAGATACATTAGAAACTTCTATTTAATTGAAGATTGAGCAACTAATTCTATTGGAGAGTATTTTATGCATTTTTATTTGAGTTGAAGGTGGATAAAGATTATATATTTAGTATTTATCCATATTTTATGGGATAAAGAGGAAGTTATTTGAACTAGTGGATAATTGATTTCAATCACATAGAAGATATACCCAGGACTGTCCATGTTTGGATAAACCTTCTTGACCTTCCTCTTATGTTTTAGGAGAATAAATACCTAGTTTACAATGGAATCTCTTCAAGTCACTTCATTGATAGTGTTGAACCAAAAAGTAGATGTTCATGTTCTCAAATGTATGTAGAAGTATATTTTGAGAAATGTTTTCTTAAAGCCATTTAGTTAATTTTGGATGGATAGTCATATTTATAGGAGGTAGATTATGACTAGTTTCCTTTAAAATGTAACAAATTCTAAGTCTAAGGTCAATTTTCTAAGGATTAAAAAAGGGGAAAAAATGTTCGTTAAGAAGCTCAAAACACTCAACAACATGTTTTCATCATAAACGGAGTTTGATTAACTATAAACTATAGTCTTGAGGGAGTTTCACATTCATATATTTGAGCATTAAATTATATCTATCTTAAAGGAGAAGGAATAAGGAATTGTTAGAAATTGTGTGTGAATATGATGCCTATTTTAGGACACTTCTCTAAAA
>JARHVA010011028.1:10000-37500 GCA_037957365.1 Torreya grandis
ATTATGGCTATTATGGGTGATTATTGGATGGATTTGGATTTTATACATATCATCAAAATAATTAAGGACTTTAGTGATGTGTTTCTAAGGTAATATTGTGAGATTAAACTATTAATAATTACGTTTTTAATATGGTCATTAAGATACATGAAGGATTATAACCTATTAAGATGAGTCCTCACAATATGCATATATTATACCTTCACAAGAGGGTGAATGAAGAAATAGAAAAATGTGAGAAGCTAGTGTGATCTATCTAGTTGAAAAGTCTAATTAAATGAATCATATGGTGATCGATATAAATAATGATGGATGAACTATAGAGTAATTATATTAACTCATGTTTAGTGACGTATGTGTTCAATATCTATTCAAAACATCATTCACAAATTAGGTGGTGGAAGGATCAATCTTACATCATATTATATATGTTCATAGATGTAGTTTTAGGGTATTATCAATTTTGAATAATTGAGTAAGGAAATAAAAAACTATTTTGACTAAAAAGTTGGGATCCTTTGTCTACAATGCATTTTTATTTTTATTGTATAATTCACCAACTATTATTTATTGAACTATAGTATAAGCAGTGAATGACTTGAAACACAAATTCCTTCAAGCATATTTGGATAAGTAGATTATGTATGGTTTTGTAAAGGATGATTATTCTAAATTACATATGATGCTTGAAACATATGTCAATAACTTCATTTACCCTTAAATATGAAAAAATGAGATACAAAAAATCATTTATTACATTTTTTAGTCATGTCCACTATAAATATGACATGTTGGTGGATATTGTGAAGGTGAAAATGATTTTGCATCTAGAAGGGTTGGACACACTGCACACATATTTCATAAATTATGGATATTATTGTAAGTATAAAAATAATAGTGTCCATTGTATAGGTCTTCTTGAAGAGTTTATAAAAAAAACAATCAATTTTCGTGTACAATATAAGAGTAACAAAATAATTGAAATATTGAAGGAAAAGTTTCAAAGTGATCCAATTTTAGAGTTCATGGATTGGAAGATTCACTTTCACATACATGTGGACACATCTATAACTCTAGTATGGGACACATTAATGGGTCAAGGTTTAATAAAAATGAAATCCTTTTTGAATTCAATGCAATTAGAGAGGGACATAACCATAATATTACTAGCATAAAGTGAGTAAAATAATTTAATGACTATATTTCAATGCTTCACACACATGCACGATACTTATGATATAAAATCTGTTACTATTATAAACATTATTAATTATTTTATTTATTGTGTCATAGTTGTTTCATTACAAATAATTAAGTTTAAATTCGTATAGGTATTTATTACATGCCTTCTCCACAAATAATTGATCTCCACATGTATCCATTCTATAGATACTAAATGTTTTCCTAAAGTAATTTTTTTATCGAACATTGACATGTACTGTAATACAATATATTATCTAAGAAAAACATGGAATAGAGTATGATAGGTGTGTGCACTATATTATATATTTTGTGTGATGAACAACATGTTCTGAACAATAATTTAGTTGTCTAGTTACACACATGGAAGAATTATTATTAACACATAAATTGAAAGGATATAAAATTAAAAGGATATAAAAACATAATAACTTAATAAATTAAAAGGCTATAAATTTGGGCCAATATAAATTATAGTTACACTATCTAATAGTGTTTACATTAATTAGACTAGCAGTTAAAATATACAAAAGGATCAAACCATATGTTCACTTTATGCTTTTCATCACATTTTATATGGGAAAAGACAAAGGTATGGATAGTTTGAGTTTATCTTGTTTTTTTCCCCAAAAACTCAAAGTTAAATGCATCCCTAACTGTGTTTGTTTAAAAATTCATCTACTCAAAAAAGTAATCCTAGTATCGTAAATTAATCCAAAAAATGTAATTTATAGCATAAACTAAAACTAGTAAAATATAAATGATATAATGAAATTTCATAAAATAGTGAACTATAAAAAATAGAATAGGTTAGCAAGTCATTTCTTCACTGCTGAAAGAATGAAGAAAATTATATTGGTAAAGGTAAGAGTTATGTGTTTAATGTCTTAAAAACAATGATTTTGTGTATGTGACCCATGTTTTAATCCATCAAGGGATTGGGGATTGTTTAAATTGTCTTAGTAGTCATTGTTAACAAAATATAGTAAGCCACCTTCTATAAGACTGCCCATATCCTTTAATTTTATAAGATTCTACATGAATTAATTAAGCATAATATGGAAAATAATAGACAAATAAAAATTACATCTAATACTTAATTGAATTGCACTTTTATATTTAGTTTAGACTAACTTGTGATTGAATTTATGAAACCTAACATTCTACGTTACATAATCATGAAACAAAAAATCATCCTAATAATACAACTTTGAAAAAATGGACATAAATAAATAAGACCAAATGAAAAGGACAAAAGTGTTCATGTCAAGACAAAAAAACATACATTCAGTCATGGAAAATAAAATTTTCTAACAACCAATATTATGGATGTGTCCATATGTATAAAGGCATAAATTATATGAACTAGCCCTTTTGGTCATCTAAAATTTAAGAAACAACCTTTATCACTATCAATATAGATTTATAGGGATGGGACCTAAGTACTTCCATGATTGGAGATGCACCTTTTTAATAAATCCTTAAGGCTAATTAAATTTTAGTAGCAAAAAGTAAATACAAAATGACATTTATCTATATACACATACATTTGTGAAGCAAAATTTCCTAAAAATAAAAATCATTCCAATAATAAATCAGTCATTATTCCACTTGAATCACTAGGAATAACCTTGTATTTTATGCTAACTCAACTAAAAATATAGTACTTCTTTGAAGCATATCCAGAGCTTGGCATATAACTCAATGACCATAATAATTATTTAGTTGCTTCATGAAATCTATGATTAGGTGTTTTGAAATAAAAACTAATTAAATCATAGGTCAGGCCAATGGATCCTTTAATACAAATTTAGAATACTTGAGGCTAAATGCAAAACCCATTGAATATCGTTTCCATTTATAAAATTGGTTTGGTTGAATTTATCATCCACCCATCTTATACAAAAGTCTTCTCAAAAAAATTTAGGTGTGTAGAGTTCATTATAGTGGTTCTAGTTGTTATGATAATGAGTAAAATAAATAATAATGAATGCCACGTTTTCCATGTAGTAGATAGGTGGCATGAATAGGGAATTGATTATTTTAATATAAACATTATTAAATAATACTTAAACAAATATATAATTTCAATGAATAAAAAAACCAAGAGTGCAACACGTGTAATCTACGCAACCCAAGGGGTGCTATCTATATAGCCTTATAGGTGTTTATGGTATAGTGATTAAAATTTGTCTATTTTTATATAATATACCTATTTAACAATGACTATTATTATTCTAATGATTTATTTCACTTCACCAATTAGTTTTTCCTTTGAAATATATAAGTTTGTACATATTATGGTGGTGTCATGTGTGATGTAGATCTTGATGTTCTATTGTAAACTATAACTTTGAATTTTCATTTGAATGTCTATTTTGGTAGGAACAAGATCATATACCTATTGTGAATTTCCTTGAATTTTGATAATATAATCATTGGTAATATTTTTTTTTATATGGGTGGTAGGATGTAATGGCTTACTATTATTGTTAGCCCACCCATTCTTTGAAACCTAGTTGGATATAGAATACAATTTATTGTTGATTCATGTAACATTATGTTGATTTGAGAGTTAGTAAAGGCATGTAGGGCATCAAATATCTCTTGTAAAATTATAATTTTATAATTTATGTTTTTTTAAAGTTACCATGTCTCTTGACCTTGGTAGATTTAACATATTGCATTAAAAAACGTGACATGTCACTTAACCTTGTACACGTATCTACCTAATTTTTTTTTATTCCATCTCTTAAAACAACCTATCATGGCTCCTCACCATCATTGATAAACTCAGCCTTATATATTATTATATTATTTATATTATATTCTAATTAGTATTATACAAATGATATAAGTATCTATTAAATCATGCGACCTGAACAATTTTATAATATTGTAGAAAATAACTATTATAATATATATAATATTACTAATATACTATTTCTATAACATATTATTAAATATTATATAATATGTAATATTATAAAATATATAATATAATATATAATTATTAAATATATATACATATTATTCAATCCTTGACTATACTTGGAAGACACATTTTCAAATAATCGAATACAACTTCTTCTTTCCCATTATAATTTAAATTATATTGTATGCCACCAAAGACAAAATTACATAAATAAAAAATGTCTTCAAAAATTAACATGTAACATCCATATATAAAAACTATATCAAGGTACACCTATGATAAACACAGTCACATATACAATCACATTATATAACCTATTTAAAAAAATGTACCTTATCATCACCAATCACCATCACCACCAAACTCACCTTGAAATCTTTCACCAATTTCATATTTTGTTTAGCCTTTCCATTCTAAATCATTTCTCCATTACTTAATCTCACCATGAGAATTAAACTTATACCTTATGGTTATCTTGCATGTGAGTGTTTAATTATAGGTTGAATTCAAGTAAACCATTCTCACTAATATAGTGATAAAGGTCTAAGTGTATCAAAAGATTAACTAAGATATTTATGACTAATAAAGTGATAAGTGTCCATAAAAACATATAAGTTATTTTTAAATCAGATTTTTTAGGGGTCAAAATATTTAACTAATTCCCCTAATATAATTTTAACAAACTAAAATTTCTAATAAGACATATCGAGTGGGCCATATAAGATTTTGGGTATTGAGATATTTAAACTCTTTCACTTTTTAAAACTATGCTTATGTTGATATAGATGTTGCTAGCTCAAGGATGATATGGATTCCCTCCCTTGAGTATGCTTATTGTTAGTAGTAACCATGGAAAATTATTTTCCTAGATATGTCTATGACAATATGATTGATATCTACTATCGATCAAATTTTAAGTGTATTATGTAAGGCCAAGGCAAAGGATATTAATATATATAATTGTATATTGTATTAGAATAATAATATCTAATATGCTTATATTATATATATATACAATAATTTAATAAAAACATAAATTTTAAAATTTTAATTGTATCATAGTATTTTATAATTATATTATTATTACATTATTATATATTAGAATTATATATAAGTATAATATGTATAAAATAATTATATTGTACATAAGAAAATATATAATATAAATATTTTTATTAAATGTGTGTCTATATATATATATATATATATATATATATATATAATAAAATTACATGTGTGTGTGTGCATAATTATAATATTATGTGTGTGTTTGGGCTACACTAAAAAATAAATAGTCGCATTAAGGAAAAGGAGTCTGTGTTGTTTAGTGTTAGAGACAAATATATAATATTTAATTTGGTATGAAATACTCCCTCCTTGTGCATATCATTACCACACCATATGAATGAATACAAACCTAATTTTCTACCATTATCACCACTACAAATATAATATTATTGTTGGGTACCACTTTGTGCACAAATTAAAGGTAATATTAGTTAAACGATCATGGTTTTGATTGAGGTACAAGTATCAATTTAGACTATAATACAATATAATAATATTATACTCTATAGTTGTATATGGGAATGGATATAAAGGGTTTCATAATGCATACCCATAATTACATACAACCATATATAAGGATGGATATACATGGTTAGGTAGTTTTACTTGTTATTTAATAAGGATCAAAATAAAGAAGACTATTTGAAAGATCTAATTTGTCAATGTGTCATGAAAAATATACGAAAACAAAAAAAACATATATGATAGTTCTACCAACCATTGATGCCATGTTTTACATGTGTCCCATAGTTGTGTTTGTGTCCAAGGCCTAAATTTGATGATCAATAGTAATGGCCATGTTTTTTTATAATAGTTATCTATTTAACATTTTCATTAAAATGCTAATATATTCTTAATAAGTTTCATTATGTATGTATGTATCACACACAAATATATAATATTTTATAATTTATCAAATAACATATTAATATATTATATATTATGTAAGTGACATAAGATACATGTTTGTATGTGTGTCTATGTGGGCTTCTTCAATTCCATCACCTAAAATACATTGTTATTGTACCTTAACATCTTCACCTAATACACATTGAAATATTCAATCACTTTCATGCTTTTCATAACTTTACTCTTTCCCAACACTGTCATTGCTCCTAGTCAGTTTAAAACATAACATATCCTATGTAGACAACTCATTACCATATAAAGGAACACACAACTTCATTTTCAACCATCACATCCACCGAACATATTATGTTATCATTGTTTGAAACTTCATTCACAAAATATGATATGGGTTAAGTATCCATGGATTTCAAGTGAGGTTCAACTACCAATTTACACTCTTTCACTTTAAAAAACCTCACCAAAAGTGAAAATCATGCCATCCCTTCTAGCATAACTTACACCTTGGGGGAAACTACAAGTTTATTTATTTAATGAATAATTTATTCAGTTATGATTTAAAATACTGAGGGAGGCATGAGAATGATCTAATTTCAACATAGTGATAATAAGAATATTTTCACTTACACAATGTTTGAGGAGGCATTAGTTTAACTATTCACAATAACCTTACAAATAAGGGGTCCATATTGAAACTGTTGACAAATGATTACTTTTAAAAGCCCAAAAAATAATGATGGAAATGATAATAAAATAGGAAAATAAATATTTACATATTTGTTTAATACACCTAATTATTTATACCATCAATAATCTTAGATTGGAATCAATTGCTCTTGACCTCTTTCTTTATCCTACAATAAATCCTATCAATTAATGTTGAACTCATGTAAGTCCAACTCAAAGCCATTTGTTTAATTTGTGAGATTTTATTTTGGATCTAATAATTTATGTATAACAACAAACAAATGAGTGACTATGCAATTGGACCTTGCCCCATACAATCTTTTTACACTTAAAGCCATATGGTTTGGCAAAAATAAATGCAAACACTTGGCATAATTGTAGTGAGGTATATGCAGACCCTCTATTACCACAACTAAAATTCCAAATTCATGTAGCTTCTTGGAAGAATGTGTACATAGGAATTATTTTGTGAAAATAAAAGTATAAAGGATTACATAAAATTAACTCAGTGTGTATGAAGCAATTAGTGCTTCTTTAACAAAAAAAATTGATAGAGATGCAAAGTGTTGAGAGGCTCAAGTTCTCATTTTCCTTCAAGAGAAGACAAATAATAATCTCCTGATCGATACTCATGAGTAACAACACAGGGTCCAAGATAATTGAAATAAAACTTGACTCGTTTACTCTATCCATGTTATTCATGTGTTGGTTTTATTTTAAGATGAGATCTCTGATATTGAATTCTTTTTATTTGAGGTGCTTGTTATAAGAATGGGTAATACGATTTTGATAGATGCAAATATGGTTAAGGGAAACAAGGTTATGTTAATTAAGTAATTAAAGACATACAAGGCAATCTTGATAATAATCCTCTTCAAAAATGATGGTGTGTAAGGAAATACAAATAAAGGGAATCTAGACTTCAAGAGGTAAAAACAACCTCTATGCCGAAGACTAGGGAAAAAGGTGTAGCACCTATTACAGATTGGATACTAGTCTGATAGGCCCATAAAATAAATGGGATGTGTATGTCCCAATCCTAGCCTAAAGCAATTACAACTTTGGTCAACATTTTGATGAGATTTCTGTAGGAGGCTTCTGCCTATCCATTTGCCTATGGATGGTAAGGTGAGAAATGGCTGATTTTGATGCCAAAATCCTCATAGAGGGCTTAAAATTTTTTGTTTTTAAATGATTTGTCGTTATATGTTATGATTTTGTGAGGGACCCCAAAATGATAGATAATGTGATGATTGATAAAATCTATAATTTTTTCAACTTTAATGGAGATAAGGGGGATGGCCTCCACCCATTTAGTGAAATATTCTATAGCAGTAAAGATTGATTTCTCTAATGAGATCCAACCCCCATTGTGAGAAGGGCTAATAATCGATGGTTACTTGAAGGTTATGAGTGGGCATGTGATGCAAGTTAGCATGTTTTTGGAATTTAACACACATATTTACATAGTCATAATAGTCTTGATTGAGGATAGGCCAATAGTAACCTAGGTGTAGGATTCTTTTGGAGACAGAGGCCACTAGAATTTCCCCCACAAACTCCATCATCAGTTTCTTTGATGGCATGAGGAATCTCATGACTATGTAAAAAATGGAGGAGAAGACCATCAAAGCCACATTTATATAGGATTCCCTCCAGTATGGTATAATGAGATCTGCCCTACACAAAGACCTTCTGGGCATTCTTTGAGATGTCAGGTGGAATGATGACCAAGTTAAGGTAATTAAAGGTTTGGTCATACTAGACATCAGAAAGAGATGCCTCCACACTATAGATGGTTGGAAGGTTTTAATTAATATATGAGGGCCTAATGAAATGGTGGATGGTAAAAAATAATTTTGATTTCATAGGTTGGGAGGGTATTCAAGATGCAAGAGAGGCTATTGTGTCTACAAATTTGTTAGTAAATTGAGGCACTAATTGGATTTGATAATGGTCAAAAAATGTTAGGAGCTCATCAATGAGGAGTTTATACTTTTTTAAAATGTCATTTTTACACTGATAGGATCGTTGACCTAGTTAATCACTAGTTGAGAATCATCGAAGATAGAAATGGTTTTGAAGTTTAAGACAAGAGCAGTTTGGAGACCAATGATCAAAGATTCGTATTCTACCATGTTTTTAGTATAGTAAAAGTTGAGTTTAAATTATAGTATAAGGGATTCACCATGAAGGGGTTTGAGAATTACTCCTACACCACCACCATGTTGACATTTATAGCCATTGAAAAACATGGTCATTTGGTAAGAGAGTTCTCCCTAAGATAGACTTTCAATAGACTCATCAAGAAATGTTAATAAAATACGATGGTTATCTGGGAGAGGGGCTTCAACTAATTGATCAACAATGACCTAACCCTTAATGGATTTTTGGTGAAGAAACTCAAGATCAAACTCAGCCATAAGCATGAGCCACTAATCCATACACTAATTTTGGTATGGTTTGGAGTGCATATAATTGAGTTTTAGTGTTAGTGTTAGTGATAACATATGTTTTGTGATTAAGAAGATAGTGATGGATCTTAGAGGAAAGATAAATGAGAGTGAGACAAATATTTTTAGGATCGGTATATCGTGTCTCATACTCTATAAGCATGTGACTAATATTCCTTGTTTTGTTCATCACAATGAGCTAACATGGCACCTAAAGAGTGATCAATGATAGATACAAAAAGGTATAAAGGATGGTCATCCCTAGGTGGGATAATAATAGGTGGAGAAAGTAAGTACTCTTTTAGTGAATCAAATTATTTTTGACAATATTTGGTCCATATAAAGGAGGTGTTTTTCTTCAGTAGGTGGTGAAAGGATTGGCATCTATCATATATTGAGAGATGAAGCGATAGATAGATTGGAGTTTTCCCTATAGACTATGAACTTACTTAAGGTTTGTTTGAGGAGGAATTTATAGGATGGCCTTGAGTTTATCAAGGTTAATCTCAATTCCATTAAGGGAGATGATAAAGCCGAGAATCTTTCTAGAAAAAACCCCAAAAATGTAATTTTTTAGATTGGCTGAACACTGAATTGGATTAGTCTGTAGAAAATGATAGTAAGAAAAGATAAATGGTCCTTACAATGTTTAGGTTTTCTGAGGAGATCATTCACATAATCCTCTACAATTTTATGAATAAGATCATGGAATACATAGGTCATGGCCTATTGATACATTGCTCCTACATTTTTTAATCCAAAAGGCATGACCCGATAGTAGAAGGTTACCCAAGGAGTAATGAAAGAAATTTTATGTAGGTTTGAGGGGACGATCAAGATCTAATTGTATCCTAAAAATTTGTTCATAAGGGTAAACATCTCATGACCTATGGTAAGGTCAACTAGTTAGTCAATGTTGGGTAAAGGAAAGTCATCTTTGGGGCATGCAAGGTTAAGGTCTTGAAAATCTACACAAAGGTAGAGTCCCCTAGTGGGCTTGGTAATGAGAATAATATTCGAGACCCATTATGGGTAGTCAATGGGTTGATTAAAGTTGATGGATAAAATATTTTAAAGTTCTTCCTTGATGAGAAGAGTTATACGAGGGTACATTTTGTGAAGCTTTTGTCATACCGACTTAGCCTCTAGATGGGTAATGATGTTATGAAGGGTGATGGAGGGGTCAATCCCTAGTATATATTAATAATACCAAGTGAATATGATGCTATAGTCCTAAATTAAGGAAGGATAATCACATTGCTCCTTTGATTCCAAGGATTGGCCTAATTTAATGATATGAAGATTCTCCTAGGTTCCTAGATTAACAAATATAGTTGATTCATTAAGCATGGTTTGGTTTTCTAGAGGAAAGGATTTATGGATGGGAGAGTCTCTTGTACCAAGGTAGTTGAGGATAGAATTATCATCTTGGCACTGAATAGTATAGATAGTGAGTGATTCACAGTTGATCATTTTGGGGTGGATGAGAGGAAAGGTTTTAGTTTTGCTAGTGTTGATAGGTCAATGGGCCTAAAGTAATGGTACTGATTAAGAAAAAGAGTTGGATGGGATGATGTCAAATTATTCAAATGGATTTGGTAAGGGTAGAGGTTCTTCAAATTGGAAAGGTGACGCTGATAGGGGTAGAAGTTTCTTGACTGGGATTGGTGTGATTGGAGGTTCTCCAAATGGTAGAGATGGGATTGGTGAGGTTGGAGTTCATCGATAGTGGTGAGAAATAGTTTTGGAGATGTGGGTTCTTCTAGGGGAACCTATCTCAATCCAAATAACTCATGAGGTCTTTATGTTTTTGTGATGAGAAGTTTGTGAGGCCCTTGTTCATAGAGTCTGAAACTAAACCCGTTCTAAACACACC
The DNA here is from genome assembly GCA_037957365.1 of Torreya grandis. Classification (NCBI taxonomy): domain Eukaryota; kingdom Viridiplantae; phylum Streptophyta; class Pinopsida; order Cupressales; family Taxaceae; genus Torreya; species Torreya grandis. Next base: position 21,087 of record JARHVA010011028.1, read on the forward strand.
AATGAAGTTACATTTGGGCAAAGTTTAGATTTCTAAGATAAGAAAAGTTGAAAGTGAATGGATCAATATAAGGCATGGCAATGGGAGTAAGGAGTGGCTTATCAAGTCCTCCATAGACAAAATATGTTCTATTATTTAAGATTCCAAAGGGGACAAGGGTACTGATATTGGGATCATAAGATGGATGATTTTAGAGATTACCAAATTCATGCAGAGTAGAGAAAGCATCCAAAGCTAGGAGTTGATAATCACCCCATGTGAGACATTGAAATATGGATTTGAAGGGGTTTTTGACTAGGATCTGAGATGAAGGGATGGTTGAACTAGTGTATACTTCCGCATTGTTGTAGACATAAGTGTTGGCAAGTAGGGTTGATGTAGTGGTTTGGTTAGAGGTTGGTTGTGGATGGGGCAAAGGTGGAATGAGGATTTCATTAGGCTGATATATCATAATACAGGAAGTGAAGGGACTCAAATCAACTTTGATTGTAATGACTTGTCCCTTATGTTTAAATTTCATACATTAGTGAAGGGTGGAAGGGATGTAACCCATGGCTTAGATCCAAGGGTGATCGAGTAACACATTATATTAAAACTCACCCTCTACAAAATGAAATAATTCAGGAATAGTTTGAGGCCCCAAATAGATTTGGAGAACAAATGTTCCCAGAGTGGTAGCTAAGGTATCATTAAATGATTGGAGAACTACAAAGATTTAAAACATGATGTTTTTAGGTATTTGAAGTTGATCGTATGCATGAAGAGATGATATTGATACTCACTGCCCTATAAATCATGACTCTTTTGACATGTGTCTAATTGATGGATGTGGTGATGAAAAGAGGGGGATTAGGGTCTTTGCTATGATATGGTGAAATTTCCAACTCTTGAAAAGTGACCATAGTAGTGCTTCATTTAAAGCCTGACAATGTTGAGGTGAGGTGCTATTTAGGTTCATTTTGATTGGTTTTTGGTGAAGTTGTTTTAACACCAAGTGTTGGATGAATGGAGATGCATTGGAAGAAGAAGGGGCTCCCAAGATGGAGACTTTAGTCTTGGGTGGTTGTGAGTATGAAGTTGAAGGTGAAAATGTAGTTTTTTGGGTATGGTTGGTTGGTTGGGGAGTTAAAAGATAAGACCATGGAATAGCTACCTTGGCCTTGCCCTTTTCATTTTATTGGATGGATTTACCCATATCCCTTTGTTGAGCTCAAGACCGAGTCACCATATGAATAGTATTGATAAGGGGGAGGGTTGCTTGATTCAGTTCCTCTTCTTCACTCCTTGATAAAAGTAAGGAAGTGGATGATTTATAGGTGGATTTGATACATTTTATAAGATACAAAGGACATACAGGAGATTTGTCTAGTATATCATCTTCCTCCAAAAGGCCATGAATAATTGATTGGAGGGATTAATAGTTTTGTACATCATGCCCAAGGGTCCTATGATAAAGATAAATCAAACTATCCTCGAACTAGATTGGATTTTGGTGAGTGGGGTAAAAAGGTTTGATTGGTGGTAAGCTAATTATAAAGGCTTGAAATAGTCTTTGCAAAATGGTTATATAAGATTCTAGTAAATATCTAGAAGGTTGTAAAATTTGAACTCTAAGTGTAGGAATCTTATGGGGTAAATTGTTTTGGATAGGAGTTGTGGTTGGTGGAGTGACTTTGGTTGGTGGTTTAGGAAGAATTAGCTTAGTTGAAATAGGTTTAGGAATTGAAGGTTTAGATGATGAGGGTTTAATGGATGGGAAAGTGGCTGGAGAATGGTTAATAAATAATGATGATGAACTAGAGGGTTGGGTTGTTATAGGTGGAGAAAGGGGATATGTTTTTTTAGAGGAAGAGTAGGTAACAAGAATGGTGGAAGGATGTGGTCCCAAAATAAAGGGTAAAGGTGGAGGAGGTGGGATGGACCTAACCCAACATTGTGGCCTAGGCAACCCTCTCTTTTTAATAGGTTTAATTGGATTTGGCTTTGATTGGGTTGATATGAATAAATCCCATTTCAATGAAGAGTGAGCGGGATTATACGTGGGAAGGATCCATACTTTTTTTCTTGATGAAATAAGCATAGGTTGGTTTGATGATTTTAGGTGAAGGTAGGTTAGATGGTTCATTGGTGATCTTAAGAGGGGTAGTTGGTGGAGTTATAGAAATAATCTCAAGGGTAGACTCAAGTGAGGTGGAAGGTTTAGATTTTCTTTGATACAGGAGTTAAAGTTGATCCCAAAAGGTAGCTCTATCAAAGTTAGGTTGGGAAGCAAGTTCTAAACTTTGAATGAGTAGGGAAAAAGGTCTATAAATGAGTCTTTTTCTCTTATAATTGGTTTCAAAGCACAAGCCCTTTGAGGAAGAAGGAATGGTTTCAATGTTACTATATTTGGTGGAAGGTTCTAAAGGTAATGATTGGGTAGATGAGGGTAAGGTTTCCTTGGAAATAGTTTCTAAGGGAGGTATAAATGGTTCTATAATAAGAGTGGTGGGGGTAATGATTTCAGATGGAAGGGAAAGCATAGTTTCTTCTTGGGTTTGGTGATCCAAAGAAGTAGGTGGTGTTTCTACTTGGACTAGAGGGGTGGATGAAATGGTTGATGGAATGGTTATCTCCTTGGGTATTTTCACCATAGGAGAGGTGGATTGAACTTTTTTTTGATCTAGGGAAGTGTAAAGGGTACCTACTTCCTCCATTTGGGCACCTAGAGAAATAGGAGATGGTGAATTATTTTCCTCTATTCAGGTGATAGAGGTGATGGCCTTTTAGTAATTAGAACTTTACTGATGACATTAATTACATGTGCTTCATGTGAGTTGGAGGATTTGGGCTATTTTTCATGGTGTTGGGCTGAAGGTGGATGATTTGGGAATGGTTTTTAGAAAATATCAAGAGATTGGTTGGAAGGATCACTTGGGTTATCAAACACAAGATCCCCTTTATCAATTAGGTCTTAGAAAATGCTCTTGAAGGTATTAAATCTATTAGTATCATGTCCAATGACCCAATGATAATCACAATGATCATTCTCATTGTACCACCTACGAAGGGGGCAAGAAGTATTGAATTTTAGAGGAGGCTTGATGAGTGGATGTTGGATTACATTGGATTTAAGTAATTTTTACAAGATTGATGCATAACAATCCCTAATCAGGGTAAATGGTTTTGAAAGAGCCTAGTTTTGGGTGTGGTTTTGGAAATTGGAAGGATTATTAGTTTGAGGTGTTTGGTTGATAGTTGAAGGAGGCACTGTTTTGAGAACAATCGAATGTGTTGATGCTTTTGATTTATAATTGGTTGGATTCATGGTTTTAGTGGTGGATGAGTCAGTGGATTTGAAACTAGAATTTTTATTCTAAAGCTTCAACTTCGCTTAATCAATAGCATGGTTTTCTAATTTGTGAGCCATAGTGAATGCTTCATCAAAGGTCCTAAAAGTTTGGACTTGGAGAGTTGGAACAATATGCTTGACACACCCCTAAGACAATAATTCGATCACTTTGGGTTGGGGTATTGAGAATGTAAGTTGATTGATGAGGTCCATCCATCTAGCAATGAAATCAATAATGGATTCATCTTAACATTATTTAATGGAGTATACATTAGTAATGGAAACCTTTTTAGATATATTTACTGAAAAGTGTTCTAAAAAGGTTTGTGACAATTAAGAGAAAGAAAATATATAATGAGTGGGAAGGGAACTATAATAGTCAAGGGTATCTCCAGATAATGACATGAGAAAGGTTCAGAGGATGAGAGCATCATCATAAGAGATCAAGTAACAAGCATGATGAAAAGCTCTTAGGTGTTGCTGACATTCCTCTTTACCTTGGAATTTAGAAAATTTGGACAATTCCCACTAATGAGGGTAAGCGTGAATGGGCATGGATGGATGGATAGGCTTGTTAGAAATTTGGTCATAATATAAAAGATTAGTTGAGGTGGATATGGATGACTCCAAACTAGTCATTTTGTCCATTAGCATTTTGATTAGATCAAGTTGATGTTGGGAATCCATATAATAAAGATGTATGTTTTATTGGGGTTGGGTTTCAACTATGTATGAATAGGCAACATATGGTGTTGAAGTAGACATATATTGATAAGTGATGCCAAGAGGTTGAGATGGTGGCACATAATAACTACTTGGTATGAAAGCTTGGGTGGAGGGAGACATGTACCCTAGTGGGTGAGGGACATATTGGTAAGTTGTCATAGTTACTTGTTGAGAAAAAAGATGTGGTTGGTATGGTTGAGGTAGGAGGAAGTTGGGAAAGTTGAGGCTGGGTAGTTACTCTAGTTCTGATTGGGGGAAGGTTTTTAGGTATGGAGAGAACTAGGCTTTGAAATGGGACTACGGCTGAGGGATTGGTTGTAATATAAAGGAAGATAGAAGTTGGAATGGAGGATAATACACTGGTGGATGTGGTATATGTAACAAATGGCAAGCTTAAACCCACATGGGGTGTGAAAGGAGGCATTTGGTTAAGGGGTGGAAGATTGGTTTGAGGCTGGGTAGATGGGTGTTGGAAGAGGCATGGGCCAATGGTTGGGTTGAAGTGGTACCTACCATAAGGTGAGATGGAATGCCAAGAGAAAGAAATAAATAAGTAAACAAAGCAGGTAGGGTATGATGAGGTAATGTGTTGAGGTAATATTTTAAAAACTTCAAATTATTGTTAAGGAATTAAAGTCCAGATATCCTCTAGATATGATTGGGATTCTAGAAAGAGAACTTGTTGGAGGAGAATGGTGAGGTGAAGCATGAGGAGATTTGTCAATATCTAAGGTATAATACATAGATGAAGAAGAAGGTGGTGGTTGTTTTTTTATTTCTCACTTCTTGTCTGGTTGAAACCATATGAGAAAATAGGGAATGTTATTACAACACTCACACCTCAAATAAAGAGAAAAACCAAAATTTTAAAGCAATCAATATATACACTAAGAAGTGAATTTTATCCTTAGGATATATTTTAAATTGCTTTTGGCTTATGATGTAAAGAGTGTGATAAGAAAGGTTGGCTTGTAAAATAGGTACTAAAGTGGAAGTCTACAGATAGTTTTAGGTTGTATAGGTGCTTTAAAGGAGGATCTGTGTTGAATTTTAATAAATGGCTTGGTATTTAGAGCTTATGCCCCACTTCATGACCCTACAACTAGTGTGGGCACTTAGCTAGTATATATTGAGTCCAAATTTTATGCTCAACCAAAGAGATGAGTTGGTTCTCCCCTTTGTGGTGAAATCTAAGTGGGATAGTTGCGATGGGGTAAGGTTACCGCCAAGTGATGAGATCCTAGTTCGTACTTGTCTCAATTATTGTTTTGATGTGTAAATTATTTTGTGGTTTGGTTTTGTATGTGATAACAAGTTTAAATGCTATAGTAATATTACTTTGCCTCCTAAGTTACTAAATGAACTAAAATCAGCAAGCAATCACTGAATTCTAATGGTTGATTTTTAAGCCTAAAAAAATGATTTTATTCGATGAGCAAACAATTAAGGAAGAAAGGGAAATAGGTCCCATCGATCATTCCAAAACAACTTCACCAATGGACATGGCCCTTCTCATGTTATCATATTTCTCTTGACGCAATATAAATTATCTAGTGATTTATGGAATCTCTAAGAACTGAATGTGGTCAAAGACAGTGGTTCTTTCACTACCTTTGCCTCATTGATTGGGTAGAGATGATCTTGGGATCAAATCAATGTGATGATGGATGTCCCTCTTTGGTGGTGGACCATTTAGTAACTCATCAGGAATGACATCTACATATACTTTCAAAAAAATTGTTACTTCTTCTGGAATTTGCATGACATCTTTACCTTATTCCTTAAAATTAGTGCATAAGAATAACCAAAAACTTTCATGTCATCAAAAAATTATTTAGTTGATAACAAATTTTAATCTTATATCTGTTCCTTAAGAGGCAAAAATATCACATTTGTACCATATTTATGAAATGTGTAAGTGTTTTTATCTCCATCATTGATGACCTTCCCATCAAATTGTTATGGCCTCCCTAACAAAACATGGCATGCATCCATGGGAAAAACATCACACCACAGCATGTCCTTATAGCTCTTTCCTATGGAAAACTTAAATAAACATCTCTTATCAACCATAACTTCATTCCCTTTCTTAAACCATTAAATTTTATAATGAGTAAGATGCTTCTCATAATACAATCCTAATTTTTCTACCATTTCTTTTGAAAGCATATTATCACACATAACTCCATCAATGATTACATTGCATACCTTACCAACCAAAGTTCATCTTGTTCAAAAAATATTTATCCACAACCATGAATCACCTCCTTTGTTTTTCCCTAGTTCTTGCCTTGGAGCTATCATGGTTCTCATCATCATAAGGTTTTATCACACATCTGCTACTGTAGCTTCAGTATCATGATCTTCAGTCTCAGTGTCAACCACGTTCACTCTTGGATGGTACTCTTATCTTTGAGGACATTAATTTGATTTATATCTTTCTTCCCCACAAATGTAACAAATAATGGCTCTGGTTTGGTTAAGAAACTAACTTCTTGCACCTCTATATCCACATCCTTTTTGGAGTCCTCTTCCTCTTTGATGATATTGGAAGCCTTGTCTATAATCTCCTTTCTTTTCCACAGCTTGTGATGATTCCCTTCTTTGAAATCCACCTCTAGTGGTAATGAAACCACCTCTTCCTCTAAATTTTCCTCTTCTTAGACCAAATCTATTTCTATCAACAAATCTATTTTACCTCTCATCAACTTTTAAGGCTAATTGATAAGCTTCTTCCATACTCATTACTCTATGCATGCTAATTTCATCTTGAATGGAAAATTTTAAACCTTTCACATACTTTGCAACCATTTTCTCATCCATTTCTTCATGATCCACTAATATGTAAAGCTTGTTGAAATCATTTGTGTACTCTTATACACTCTTCTCCATCTATTTCAAATTTTGAAGGCTCTTGTAGAGAGATTGAGAGTAGTCTAATGAAAGGAACTTCTCCCTAAGATTCTTCTCCATCTTGCTTCAAGTTCTGATTTTTTTCATTGTTCTTTATTTTCCTCTCCTTCTAAAAATGATCCCACTAGATCATGGCATGACCTTTCAACTTCATGCATGCAAATTTCACCTTCTTCTCTTCATACATAGTTTTCCATTCAAATAACTTCTCCATGCTATTAGGCTAATAAACCAACTCCTCTGGATGCAAACTCCCCCCATAATCATGAACATCAACATTGACACCATAATTTCTTCCCTCCAAAGCTCTAGCCATTATTTCATCAAATGAAAGTCATTCTTATCTTGGTAGCATTTCTTATTCATGATATTCATTGTGAATTATCTCTCCTTCCATGTCTTCATCTCAGTTCATTTGAACGAATCCTCCTCTTTCTTTCCTTCTTTCCATACGTACAAAATAAAAAGCAAATTAGAAAAAAACAAGTCCTCTCCTCCCTAGGATTTTACTTGCTCTGATACCACTTGATGTGGATATTCTCACAACTCTTACTTTGTGAATAATTCACTTAATAATTCTCTCTCAAATTTTTTTAAAAAAAACTCCTCGACACAAAATTCTTAATAAAAGCATTCACATTTATCATAAAGGAAACTCTCAAGGTTTTTAGCATATAATCTCTACAATAATACTCATTAATTCTCACAACATTAAAACTCAAAATCTATGCCAACATTGCATTCCATTAACAAGCTTATCAAGCTTTCTCCCAACTAAAAATTCTAACTTGGTCTCAACACCAAGGAGGCTACCCAAGCTTTCACTCAAAACTTATAGCTTCTCTCACAATTCAAGCCTATCTAAAACAAGCATGAATACATCCTTATATTGGAATTTTATGAAGGAAACTTACAAAATGAAGCATAATTTTACCCACATCCACTAAGATGGAGTGGGACAAAAAGAATCATAATTTCACCCACCTGCACTAAGATGGAGTGGGACAAAAAGAAGCATAATTTCATCCACCTCCATTAAGATGGAGTGGGAATAATTTGACCTACCTCCACTAAGATGGAGTGGTAATCAAGAAGTATCCACCTAATAAATATTTTCCATTCTCATGTAGAGACATTTTTTTAACTTATCTTCACATTAAAATAATCCACATCACCTTCTTGCATCATCTTACATTACCTGCCTTGTCACTTGACATGTCACCACATCATTAAGCTTCCTAGGAGGCTGTCAATCCAAATTATTTGTATGATTAAATTAAAATGATAAATTGAGATATAATTGAACTAAATGACAAAAAAATTGAAATTAAATACAATTAATGTGGATGCTTTGCTAAGAAAATGACTAAGTAAAACAACTTCTAAAAGGCTAGTCGAGGCAAGGTTATGGTTTTGGTTTCAAAAATAGTCAAAAGGGAAAGATGGTTTTGTCAAGGTTGATAAATGATTGAAATGATAAACAAGGTGATGGTCAAAATGATTAATAAGGTATAAGGTAAAAGGGTAAAAGGGATAAAAGGTCAAGTTGGTAAATATGAAAAAAAGGAGTCAAGTGGGTGAATTATGACAAAGAAGTAAAAAGGGTCAAGTGGATAAATATGGCCAAGGAAATAAATGAAGTAAGTGGGAAAGTGGAAAATAAGAGGTGAAAGTTATGAATTCCAAGATAGAAGAGGCCAAAGGAGCTAATAAGTTGAAATGAAATAAATAAACAAGGTTGCCTTTGAGATGGTTATCGATGATGGTGTTATTGATGATATTGTTGATGAAATCCTACAGTGATTTTTGGAGAGATTAAATGATTTGAATAATTTTTCCTCCAAGATGAGGATGAACTCCTTCTCAATTGGATAAACTCCTCGAAAAACTTCCTAAAATGTTAATAATAAAAAATACTAATTTGCCACTTTCCAACTTAACCCTAGGTGAAAGAAATGGGTGGGGGATTTATAGCATATGTTGTGAAGAGTCATACGAAAATAATAATAATAGATGTATGGCACTATTTTATATGTGGTGGATGAATTAGTAAAAATGAGGTGGGTGGGGATTCCCATTTGGGTTGGTGAGTGTCCCATTTGTGTTATGAAGTTAAAATTGGGTACCCTTTGTCTTAAAGAGGTAGGTATATTATTTTGGAGGTTAATTTCATATACAATACATGTTTAATAATGGTATTTTAAAGGGAAATTTTCCATGTTTTAAAGGGGGGCCTTGCGATGCTTAAATGAGGTCATCAAGCACTTTGGGAAGGGTCCCAGGTGGGATATGATGTCCCACATCAAGCCACATCACTTCTAAGCCATGTCACTTGCCATATCACCTCTAAAATTGCCTTACATGTCACTTTTCATGTCACATGCCATGCCACTAGCCATGTCATCATGAATAGTGATAGTGGGTCCCATAGTGAATAGTAATTTTGAATAGTAATTTAAAATAGTATTTTTGAATAGTATTATGTGACTAGGAAAATAGTGATTTAGTTGGGTTAAGAGGGGGTTTCTAAGGGTTAAAAATGTTTAGGGGCTATTTAGGGGGGTCATGAGGCATTTAGTCATTGAAAACTATAAGTGCACAATTTTCTAGTGTCTACATTTTACCCTTTTTTGTTATGTAGCTTTTAATTAACAAGTTGCAAAATAAAAATGAATTGCTTGGTCAAACGTCAAGGTGATCTAAGTATTAGAGGAGGTGTTCCCCCTTAAACCAAGAGTCGATGAGGGAAGACTGAATCAGGTGTCAGTTTGACAACCAGTTGGTGGGGAGGCAATATGTGGTGCCACAAGGTAGTTGGGCATGTGAAATGCTAAAGGGTTCACAAAATGTGTCTAAGTGAAATAGTAAAGATTGTGCAGAGATTAAAGATACCATGTTGGTAAAAATAATTTTGATCCTAGAAAGACACGTGATAGGGATAACTGGTCCAGGACGTTGGTCATAGCTGATCAAGTTAGGCTTATCAAGTCATCTAGAGAGGTTTGATGTTGGTCACAAGTATCAAAGGTAGGAAGTGATCTTGTAAAACAACATAATTTATTAGTTCATGCATGAGGTGGTGCAAATGTTGAAAATTTCAACATGGTAAGGTTGTTCATTATGGTCAAATGTTTTTGTAAAACACACTAATGTTCTAGGTTAGAAGCAACCAACGTCAAGGTGGCCATGGTAAAAGCATGGTTAGATTGGATATGCATTTTAAGGTGATGGTTGAGATGACTCCAGATCCATGCAGCAAGTGGACACTACCTACATAGTTCCATGGATAGGAATCTAAAAATAATGTTAGGCCAAATGTAGTTCTTTTGAGTTGAAGAGTTTTGTTTAACTTAGTTTCCCCAATTTAAGGCATGTGACATGTCAATTGACAAGGCAGGTGATGTAAGATGATGTAGGAAGGTGATGTGGATTATTTTAATGTCAAGACAAGTCAAAAAAAATGTCTTCACATGAGAATGGAAATTTTTTATTAAGTAGAAACTTCTCGATTCCCACTCTATCTTAGTGGAGGTAGGTCAAATTATGCTTCTTTTTATCCCACTCCATCTTAGTGGAGGTGGGTGAAATTATGCTTCTTTTTTTAAGTTTCCTTCATGAAATGCCTATATAAAGATGTATTTTTGCTTGTTTTAGACGTGCTTGAAGTGTGAGAGAATTTATAAGCTTGGGTATCCTCCTTGGTGTTGAGACCAAGTTAAAATTTTATGTCGAGAGAAAGCTTGATAAGCTTGTTAATGGCATGCAATGTTGGCAAATATTTTGTGTTGTAATGTTGTGATAATTAATGAGTATTTTCATAGAGATTTTATGCTAAAAAGCTTGAGAGTTTCCTTTGTGATAAATGTGAACTCTTTTATTGAGATGTTTGTGTCAAAATTCAAGAGAAAAATTTCTGAATTTGAGAGAGAAGTCTTAAGTAAATTATTGAGAAAGTAAGAGTTGTGGGAATATCCATGTCAGGAAATATGGGTGTACTTTGATTTTGGTAGACCTAAGAAAGTATGTCTCTCTAGAGCCTGTTTCATTCTATTTTCACCAGTCAAGTAGCATATTTAATGAGCCCAATAGAGCATGCAAAATTGAATAAGTAAGTTACCAAGTTCTTGAGAAAAGGGGTAATAAGGGAGAGCATGAGTCCATGTTCAACACCAACACTATTGACTCCAAAGAAGGATGGAGGATGGAGAATGTGTATGGATAGAAGAGCCATCAACAAGATCACTATTTAGTATAGATTTCCTATACCTTACTTAGATGACATAATGGATGTTCTTGTAGGATCAAAGTATTTTACGAATATTTATCTAAGGTGTGACTACTACCAAATTTGAATTCTGGAAGGAGATGAATAGAAGACAACATTCAAGACTAGAGATGGACTATATGAATGGTTAGTGATGCCATTCAGGTTGTTTAACACACTTAGCACATTCATGAGAGTAATGAACACAATGTTATGGGATTAAATTGGTAAGTTTGTGGGGGTTTATTTTGATGAAATTTTGATATTCAATAAAGCTAAAGAGGAGCATTTGGAAATTTAGAGAATAGTGTTAGGATGGGTGAGAAGTGATAAACTCTATGTGAATTTGAAGAAGTTCAGGTTTATGAAATAAAGTTTGGTATTTTTGGGATTTATAATTTAAGTAGATGGTGTTAAGATGGATGAATAAAAGGTGAAGGCAATTCATGCTTGGCCTATTCCTAAGAGCATCATAGAGGTAAGAAGTTTTCATGGTTTGACAACTTTTTAAAGAAAATTCATTAAGAATTTTATTAGTCTTGTTGCACAAATAATGGATTGCATAAAGGGAAGAAAATTTATGTAGACAAGAGAAACAACAACAAGTTTTGAGTTTTTGAAAACAAAGATTATAGAAAAGCCAATTTTGGCCTTGCCTAATTTTGACAAAGTGTTTGAAGTGGATTGTGATGCCTCACATGTGGGAATTGGAGCAGTGCTAAGCCAAGAAGGAAAGCCCATAGCATATTTTAGTGATAAATTGAATGAGGTAAGAAAGAAATATTCTACCTACAATGTTGAGTTTTATGCAATTATTCAAGAATTAAGACATTTAAAGCATTACTTAGTTTCTAAAGAGTTTATTTTGTACACTGACCATGAGGCTTTGAAGTGTGTGAATACCCAAAAGAAGTTGAGTAGTAGACATTGCAAGTGGGTATATTTCTTATATGGGTATAATTTTGTGTTGAAACATAAATCAAGAAAGTAGAATCAAGTGGCAGATGCTTTGAGCAGAAGAGTTGGGTTGATAACTACTTTGGTAAGTAAAGTAGTTGGGTTTGAGTTTATTAAGGAATTGTATTATATTGATCCAGATTTTGGGAATATAGTTTATAAATTCAAGAATAAATTAACCAAATATGTAGCTACTATTTAGAATGAGTACCTTATTCAAGATGGTTACATCTTCAAAGGGAGACAATTGTGCATTCTAATTGGTTCTTTGAGAGACAACATTGTATGAGAGTTACATAGTGGAGGTCTAATTGGTCATTTTGGTGAACCTAAGACAATAGATTTGGTGGAAGAGAAGTAATTTTTACCAAATATGAATAGATATATGGAAAGATATGTTTCAAGATGCAAAATATGTCAAGTGGCTAAGGGATGTGCACATAATATGAGACTGTACATGTTGTTACTAGTTCCAAGTGAACCATGGGTAGATCTGAGCATGGATTTTGTGTTGGGATTACCAAACACACAAAGAGGTAATTATTCAATTTTTGTTATTTTAGACATATTTTCCAAAATGGTTCATTTAATTACATGTAAGAAAACTAGTGATGCCACTAGAGTTGCAAAATTGATTTTTAGATATGTTGTGAGATTGCATGGTATTCCTAAGCCCATCACTTTGGATAGGGATACTAAATTTCTAAGTCATTTTTGGAGAACCTTGTAGAATAAGTTAGCTACTACATTGTATTTAAACAATGCATATCATCCACAAATAGATGGATAGATAGAGGTTGTCAATAGAAACATAGAAAATTTCTTAAGGAGCATTGTTGGAGAGAAACCTAAGCAGTGGGACTTGGATTTACCACAAGCTAAATTTGCATGCAATAGTTCAATGAACCGCTTAATAGTAAAATCACAATTTCAAGTGGTTTATGGGAAAAATCCGATGGGAATTTTGGATTCGGTACATTTACCTATTACCAAAAGAGTAAGTTATGATGTCAAGACTTTTATAGAGCATATACAACCATTGTAAGTAGAGGTAATAAAGAGTTTAAAAATGAGTAATGAAAAATATAAGATTGTAGCTGATACTAAGAGGAGATCAAAGTCTTTTATAGAAGGAGATCTAGTGATGGTATATTTAAGAAAAGAGAGATTTCCTACAGGGGCTTACAACAAGATGAAATATAAGAATATTGGGCCTTGCAAGATTGTGAAGAAGACTAGTGACAATTCCTATGAGTTAAGTTTGTCAGAAGAGTTTGATATTTATCTAATTTTTTATGTTTTAGATTTGTATGATTTCAATGGAGAAGTATATGAAGGAGAGGATTAAGGAGAGATCAACTGGCAACATTAGATGCCAAATAAGAATAAGGAGAATATAGTACAAATTTTGGACATGAACATTGTGCACATAAGGCATGAAAGATATGATAAGTATTTGGTATAATGGGAAGGATTATCACCATAAGATAATACTTGGATCATACAGTGGGAGTTGAAAAATATGGAGAAGGATAAGTGGAAGAGTTTTCATCAAAAGTAACTCATAGGAGTTGAGTTGTTTTTAACCTGAGGAGTATGATGTGGTGACATGTCAAGTTATAGGGAAGATGATGTAAGATGATGCAAGAAGGTGATGTCGATTATTTTAATGTGAAGACAAGTCAAAAAAAATGTCTTTGAATGAGAATGGAAATTTTTTATTAAGTGGAGAGTTATTGATTCCCATTCCTTCTTAGTGGAGGTAGGTGACATTATTTCCACTCCATCTTAGTGGAGGTGGGTGAAATTATGCTTCTCTTTGTCCCACTCCATCTTAGTGGAGGTGGGTAAAATTATGATTCTTTTTATCCGACTTCATCTTAGTGGAGGCGGGTGAAATTATGAATCTTTTTGTAAGTTTCCTTCATGAAAATCATATATAAGGATGTATTATTGCTTGTTTTAGATAGGCTTGAAGTGTGAGATAAGTTATAAGCTTTGAGTGAAAGCTTTGGTAGCCTCCTTGGTGTTGAGACCAAGTTAGAAATTTGAGTTGGGAGAAAGCTTGATAGGATTGTCAATGGCATGCAATGTTGGCATAGCTTTTGTGTACTAATGTTGTGTGAATTAATGAGTATTGTTGTAGAGATTATATGCTAAATTTTTTGAGAGTTTACTTTGTGATAAATGAAAATTATTTTATTGATAATTTTGTGTCAAGATTCAGGAGAATATTTTTTTGAATTTGAGAGAGAAGTCTTGAGTGAATTATTGAGAAAGTAAGAGTTGTGGGAAGATCCACATCATTCTTAGAGGCCATCCCATTAAATAAAGAAGCATAAAGTTTGCCTTATAGTAATGGGATAAAAAGTAATGGATGAAGACAAAGAGTTAGTTAGCCTATTCTTCAAATATTTCCTTGACTCTATTTTAAAACCCCAATTTATTCCCCATAATTTTATGTTTTTTTACTAGGTAGATCTCTTACTTTATAGACCATTCTATAATTTTTCTATATAAATTTTCTATAACAGGGATTAAATAGTAAAAAATTATGAGCAATTCAAATAATATTATGATCTATGCCATATTGAATGAACATGTGTAGATGTTGATGTCATCCTTGACTCTACTAATGATGGAACTAAAAGTGATAGGAATATAGAATTATCAATAGGTAAATGAGAGAGTGGGAAGTCATTTTATGAATTCACCCATTATGGAACAATAACATAGATGAAATTATATGCTTGGCCACCATGACTTTGAAAATAAATATAATTGGACTAATTTTGATGTACCACTCAGCCTACACATATATTCATAACAATTTATAGATGGTCAACACACATCTGTAACAAACATAGATTATGGTTCCCCAAGTGACCCATAAATACATCAGCTCTTACCTATGTAACAACATGCATTCAACATAATTGAGAAGCATGATGAAAAAGATAACAACCATAACCATTAACATGATTATATAGGTAACCACATGTATAGGTAAATAATTATTTATGCAAAACATCAAATGTTTCTTAGATTTTCTTGTAGTTATAGGTAAGTTTAGCTTAATTATACTATATCTAAATGGTTTTGTAACGTTATACATCAATACATCAATAATAAATTTATCCCTCTACATTCCTATCTGATAAATGTAACCACTTCATAGACATGGATTAATAGTTTTTCAAGAGGAAGCGAGATACATTGAATATGTGCTCATAAATGAAATGACCTTCATAGGGCTAATATGATTGATAAAGTAAATAGTTAATTGTGTGAAAACTTTATGCACCACAACAAAGAAAACATCGGTGGTTATTTAATGATACTTGTTCAAGGCATATGATAATTTCCACCTATATATGACATTCCAATGTACGTAGTTAGGTCTTTTGGTCATATTTTATGACACACATTTGATATAGTTGATACATTGAAAAAACAAATTCATCCATAAGGTTACATAGAACAATAGTTGGAATTCAAAAATTTGCTATCGAATGTTAGAGATGCAAACCCTATAGAAAAATATTATTTTTCTCTCATGTCAAGGACATCATCACACATGTGTGTATAAAAATAACATCATTTTAAAGACTCAACACATTTGTATGTAACTATCATATTGGCAATAATGAATAATAAGGAAATGCTAAAATCCTTAAATGTTATATTTATAATCTATAAATTTGAACATAATAAAGCTATGGATACATGTCTATAAAATGGTAATCAACTTGAATCAACCATGCTTCTATGCAAAGGACACAAAATCATAATAATAAAAAATCTATGGGTGAAATCAGGATTGGTTAGTGGAGTGGTTGGAGAAAATTTTCACATTGACTACATTTTAGACTCAAATCCACCATCATTACCAATGTACATAGTTGTTCTATTTAAAAAACACTTATTCCTAGCATGTCATAGTAACAATCCTTTACATCTTCCAATTCCTCCTATTTCTTGAGGTAATCATAGAAAAACACCTATCAAAATGTCATGAGGCCTTAAAATACATAAATCATAGGGAATTAATCTTGAGACATTAATGGTTGATATTGGTTACATAGATCATAAAGGCTTGACCTTCACTACTATATCGGCAGACAGAGTTTTAATATTACTAAAGATATGAAAATTGATATTAACAAACTTATGGGAAATTGGAATTCTTAAGTTTGATTTCAAATATTCAATATATATGTTTT